>VYXB01009526.1:113630-227577 GCA_013397135.1 Pachyramphus minor | reverse complement strand
CATTGAGATGGGAGCAATTTAATAATCAGAATAAAGTAAAATATAATCCCCATATTAACAGCAGTAACAACAATAACAGTAATGGAAAGGGAGTTCTGGTTGTGCTTTTTGTCCACCTGACTGCTGACAGAGCACAGGAAGCTGAAAAGTCCTTGATTTAGTGCTCGGCAACAACCTGAACATCAGTGTGTTAATATTGCTATTCTCATCCTAAATCCAAACCACGGCATTGTACCAGCTACTAGGACGAAAACTCACTCTGTCCCAGCCAAAATGACTCCTTGTCAGTGCTTTGGAAGTGGATTCAGGACATGCACCAGCTGTGGGGGGCTGCTGGCTACTGTAAGGATGCCTTCCTCTCCTCCTGGGAGCTGCTGGAGCAGGGCAGATGCAAGCCTGGCCTTTCTGGCTCAATAAGATTTTGGATATGATCATCATCAGCTCTGCAGGAGTTTTAATAGCACTTAGCAAGGCATTCTTCCCTCCATAAACTGCTGTTGCTATTTAGTTTGTTATCAGAGGCTCTGTTCTAATGCTCCCAATGGCATTTGTGGTGGAAAATGCATGCTTAGTCTTCCTGTTACGTTGCTATCCCAAGGATGATGAGGTCTGACAGCTGGTATCCAGACACAACCAGAGCAGAGGTCTCCAATCTTTCCCAGTGTTTTCCTCATGGCACAGACTGCATTTAAGCTTTTGGTGAAATGATTGGAAGAGCCAAGATCTCATTTGTGAGCAGACTCAGCTCCCTTCAGTGGAAATAAAGGACAGGTTGAATTCTATGGAGCTGTGTTTATTGAATTCTGTGACTAATCAAAGGAGGAGTTGTGTTTGGAGTGAAATCCAAGTTGAGGTCCTTAAAGCTTCGTACTCACATGAAAAAGAGTCCAGGTATTCCAAGGGCCAATGATGCCAACACAAGTTTCATAGAAAATTATATATATATTATTAAATAGAAAATGATATATCTATTGAATTTTTACATATATATATATTATATATAATTTTTCTTAAAGTCCCTGGGATCTGGGAATGTGTGACTGTATGGGAAAATAACCTAACATAAAGTTTGGGGGAAACAAATGATCCCTCTAAAGAAACCAAGCTGGAAGGCAAATAGTGGCTCAACATTTAAAATTAAGAGACAAAGACTTATTGATTTTTTTTTACAACAGAATGAGAGTGGAGAAATCCATCCAGACTTTAATCCAGTGGTGGAAATAGCTGCTGTTGCTGTAAGTGAGTGATTGATTTTTCTATCACTGTTTGCTACTGGCACAGGTACCCCCAGACACCTCGCACCTTGCAATGGTTCTTCCCCACTTGTCAAGCTGCCACTTCCATCTTCCTCCATGTGCAGACAGGATTTAAGACAAAAGAAATGCTTCAGAAGGTTGTTCTTGGTCCTCAAGGAGCTCAGGTGGACATAGGAGGGGATTTTCAGCAGTGCCTCCAGGAAATTTGAGTATGTTTTTGCTTAACTTATACTGGGATGTGTTTTGGAGCAGGCTTTCTAATCTTGCTTTCTCCTTCCTTTACCAAGCAAGTGTCCTCATCAGCAGTCCTGGGGTCTGACCTTTTTCCCCCTCTCTCCTTTCTTCCTCTAAAATACTAGAGACACAGCATGACTCAAATTACTTTCAAACTCTCAGAATATAAGACATGTTCTCACTACTTTAAATATTTTGATGAATGTGTAGCTGGCATTTGCACCAAACTCAAAGCAGAGCTGCAGTTTAATACAGACATTTTCCTGCCTGGGGCATGGGAGGCTTCAATTCAAATGGGAACATTGCTTGTCTTACATACTGTCTGTGGCAGAACAGTTCAGACTTTCCAAGTTGCAGAGTTTTCATGGTAATTAGTCAATTTATGAGGCAAAATTAGTTTCTTTGTCTCTTTAATTGGCTTGTTCTAAGCCACTACAAACTGGTGTGTTACGAAAGCAACCTACTACATAGTGAATGGCTTTGCTTAATTACCCAAAAAGACAATTTTGTGAAATTTGAAGAGTTTATTTTCCCATCCACCCACATATATATGTGTGTATATGTAAAGTATTAAGTGTTTACACACATACAACAGATTTAAAAAGCACAGAAAACTGTATATGCACAGAAATGTGGCACATTGACTCATATCTGTGGTATCTTAGTCCAATACAGATGGACTAAGTGTCCAACTTACACAAAGTTCTGTCCTCCAAAATAAATGACAAGGGTTTCATAAAAGAGAACTCCCACAACTTCAAGAAAAAGATATTTTAATCCCCTTGTAATATAGCTCTGCTATGGTGGTTCTGCCATATGAGAAATTCGATGTTCAGGGGCTTTTTTAATAATTAAAAAATGAAAAGCCAAATGGCATAAGATATATGAAAATAGCTCTTATTTTATTTTCCTTTAACTGTAGTCATTTTTTGGTCTAATTTTTAATGCAGATACTCTTGGGAAACACTGAAATTAAACATTAGAAGATGTGAATTCTGTTTTCTTAAACTGTGATATTGATCTTAGCTTTTAAGAGTTGGAATTTTGCAAACCACTTGAGTTTTCTTCCTGAGTCCTGACTTGAAGAAATGCAGAAACTTATTTCAGTCCTACTGAGCTTTATCACAATTTTGTCATACAAAGAAAGACTAATTCTAATCTTCTCTATGCCAGCTACTAAAAATAAAGACATGCTAAACTGCACTCACAGCAAGGCCAGGGCAGTGAGTTTGCTTTCTTGAAAGAGTCTTAATGTGGATTTGGGTGGGCTTTGTGCCCGCCTGGTGATATCCTTTGTGGAGGAGAAAATACAGAAGGCACTGAGTGCTGGGATAAACTGAAGAGCTCTTTCTGATGAGTATTTCTGGTGCAATCTGTGGTGCTTTAAAAAAGGCTTGAGAACAGGACACAAAGACATGTTTTCACTCAAAATTTAGACAAACTTAATTTTTTGCATCTGCTTCCAAAAATGCCCAAGCTCAGACAGAGAGAAGTCGGAAAAGTTGTTTGTGGGCTCCTTTCCTTTCCTTTCCTTTCCTTTCCTTTCCTTTCCTTTCCTTTCCTTTCCTTTCCTTTCCTTTCCTTTCCTTTCCTTTCCTTTCCTTTCCTTTCCTTTCCTTTCCTTTCCTTTCCTTTCCTTTCCTTTCCTTTCCTTTCCTTTCCTTTCCTTTCCTTTCCTTTCCTTTCCTTTCCTTTCCTTTCCTTTCCTTTCCTTTCCTTTCCTTTCCTTTCCTTTCCTTTCCTTTCCTTTNGCTCCATGTGGGTGCTGAGACATCTGCTACAATTTCTTTTTGTGGCAACAATGCCAGGGCAATTCCCAGCAAACAAGAATAAGGAAAAAACCCCATATCTTTTAAGTTTTTAGGATGACTGTCAAAAGACAGTAAGAATCATATAACTTACATTCTTCTACAGGAATTTTTTTTGTTAAGATTTCAGGTGACAGCAATAGATAAAGAAGTGAAACTCAGATGGGAAAGGTAACGGTGGTAGTTTTGGAAGATGGCATAAGGCTTTGCAAGACAATATTCATATGAGAATTCAGCAAAGTGTCATTCCTCTCCCTTTCACAATCTATCAATCTCCCAGATGCCAAGATAAATCTAATAAAGAAAGAGATAAGCTGCAGATTTTTTTCCCCTCTCAATTCTCATTCTGCATTTTTTGGTGGGAAAACCAAAGGAAAAAAAACCCCAAACCAAAAAACCTCACACCACAGAAGATAGTGTGATATTTCCAAACTGCTTCTGAAATATATATGTATAATATTTGTATGGTAGTATCAGCATAGAAATGCTTACAAAGTTAGTTAGCTTATAGAGTTAATGACAAAAGCTTTGAATTAACTGCTCTGTAATTAGCTGAATCAGGCAAATTAATCATAAAGGTAAAACACTGCAGGAATCAAATCGGTTTTATAGGGAAAAAACCCCTGTGCCTTTCAATTTGATGGGTCTGTTTTACTGAACAGCAATGATCCTGCTCCTTTATGCATCTTCTGTTTAGCAGTATGCAATTGAAGTGGACTATCTGCAAAAAATACTCAAGAGAGACAGAAAATAAACAGTAGTAGAATAAGCAGTTTCCAAAAAGGATTTCCAGTTCTCTCTCTTTTTTTTTTATATCTTTCCTGTTTTGTTCTCTTTACCTCACCCTGAGTTGTGTAAGTTACACAGGAACAATAACAACAAAACACTTCAAGTGATCATGATGCCTCCGCAAGGGAAAGGTATCAAAACTGACAAACGCCCAGATAAACCTTATCAAGAGTCAAACTAAGGGAGAAAACTGAAAACAGTCTTAATAAAATGGCACTATTTCTAGAACTATGGACTCCTTAATGACTTCAAACACCAGGAGCTGCTCACAATACTTAGAATATTGAAAATATAAAGTCCTACTGGGTTGTTATACTCTGATTTACAGCATCTTCCCTGCTCAGACACCAGTTGTTCCATAGCCCTGCTGAAAACACTCCATATCCCTATTTTGCTTAAAAACAAAATCTTCTCTTTGTACCAAATCTGTGCATCCTCCAGGATGACTCAGCTACCTGCAGTTCTGCAAGGCTGCTGCTTAAATATGGGTGCCACAATAAAAAAATCCTCTCAAAAAAGGAAAAATAAAATAAAATAAAACAGTTGCTTAAAGGAAAAGGCAAGGGTTTAAAATTTTGACTCGTTAGTGCTTCACCTTATTGCTATAGTTAGAAAGGAGGTTTTAGGGAAGGCAGTTCCCAAAAATAGGCAGGAGAGTAGGCTTGAACACTGACAGCAGAGCTCTGCACAGAGCTTGCAGCATGAGGGTTGCAAGTGCACTTCCACAGCCCTTATTCCCCATCCCTGTATATTCCTTTCACAGCTTAACAGGTTTGTTTTCTCTCTTCTAAAGAAAGCATGTCCAAGGCCTTTCCAAATCAGGTGCACAAATGAAGAAGCAGGCAAATGAAAATTCACTGGTGTTGGGTCTGTGCACAGTCAGCCTGTCGGGTGCTGCTTTTTGACACTGCAATGTTTAAAATAGGTCAGGATGCAGGAGGAGGTTGAAAAAAATTGGGTGATATCTACATTTACTAGAACAGATAGAGGGATATGAGAAATATATGTTCATATTCGTAAGAATGAGTCATTTTCTAACTGCCTCAGGTTAGTAAGAAGCTTCCTCTATTGATATGTGTCATCAAAGTCACCTCTTTTTATACTTCTGAAATGTCTACCTTCAGAGAAAGCCTTCAGGAAAACCTGTTTTCAAAGTGGGATCTGTGGCTCTACATCTGGATGGGCATGTGGGTATGTGGGTGTATCAACAACTAAAAAGCAAGCCCAGGAAGGCTGTTTTGTGGGCTAATTCACCGAAAAGGGTCAATACTTTCACTGACACTTTATACTGGTTTGCATATTGAAAAAGTTTGAAAGTTGCAAGAGCTCTAATCCAATCTGAGCTTCCTTTAGTGTTCCCAGGTCGGCCATGGTTTTAGAAAAAACAATTGGAAAGGCAATTCATTTGCCAAATGGTCCCCTAGGGATAAAGCCAGGACAGGAAGAGCTAATGGGGATGTTCACTGCCAGCATAGTGGCTTCATATTCTGCCTGTGGGATTTTCAGTGCTGAGCTCCAGGGTTTTAAAGTACCTTTTGTTCCCAGCCAGGCATCTGAGGTTTGCCTTGTGCCAATTCATAATTATGTTTTTCTTCTGATGCCAGTTTGTCCCATGGTGCCAATCTATGAGCACACACGCTTTCTCTGAGGGGAACTCAGGCTGTTGAGGAATTCTGGGAAGAGAGGGAGCAACGTGTGAAAGGCAAAGACGAAACAAAAATCGAGTATTGCGTCTACAGAGCAGGTTTGCTTCGACTTTTTAATTTGGTTAGTGTATTGAGAGCTGGGAAGTATTCAACACAAAAGTTGTGCAAGGGAATCTATAGTGATCCCCTGCACATCATGGAAAGCCTTGTGTGTATTTTAATGCTGACACCAGAACTACTCTGTGTAACAGTCACAGAATCACTGAATGGTTTGGGTCAGAAGGGACCTTAAAGACCATCTACTTCCAACCCCCTGGGCAGGGACACCTTCCACTATCTCAGGTTGCTCAGAGCCCCATCCAGCCTGGCCTTGGACACTTCCAGGGATGGGGCAGCCACAGCTTCTCTGGGCAACCTGTGCCAGGGCCTCCCCACCCCCACAGGGAACAATTTCTTTGTAATACCCAATCTAAACCTGCTCTCTGTCAGTTTGAAGCCATTGCCCCTCGTCCTCCAGGCCCTTGTGAATAATCTCTCTCCATCTTCCTTTTGGGCTCCCTTCAGGTACTGGAAAGCCACAATTAGGGCACCCAAAAGTGTTCACTTTTCTATGTTGCAGGCTAGGTTTGCAAAGAGTGCTACTCTCTTTTATTAAATTACTGGGGGAAAAAAAGGAAAGTTTTCAGGCATCAGGGCTTCAACAACATTTGCTGGGTTAAACACATGTTAAGAACTCTCTCTATGGACTTTGTGTGCTTTCAGTAATTAACTAACCTGAAAGACAGGCAGACAAGTAGTCATATTGTAAAGATGTGGAACAATTCCTAAAAGCTAGGAATACTGGATTCCCATGCTTTATTCAGCTATAGCCATGTGTGAATACCAGTGTTTTTTTTAAAAAACAGCCATGCCCCAAACATGTCTGAAAGCTGGGCACAGGTCTGGATCATTCAGAGCAGCCGTACAAAGCTTTGCAGTCAGGAGAGAATTAACCTTCCTGCAAATGTTTCAAGTGCCCTCATTTAAGGTGTTACAGGTGCTGGCTGCTCAGACAGCCCTGCTTAACCTCTATGGTCACACCAGGGCATTCACAGGATCTAAACTGGTTTTAATCTGTGCTGCAGCCATGAATATTGCATGAGGGAATTGTGGTTGGAGGTGTAGCATTCATGTACCCAACTAAACTTGGGCTGGGACTTACAATTGAGTCTTAGGTCAAATATAGTTTAAATAGTGATTAGCTTACAAACTTCCTTTGCATTGACCACACTAAAAAATTTACAGTCCTGCAAAATAAACTATGGTATTAATAAACTGTGCTATAAGCTGGGCTGAAATGCAATGAGTCAGTCCTTACTTAGTTTTCAGTAGAGAGACATCTAGGATTAGCCCATCAATTTAAACATTATATCCTTTTTAACTGTCTAGCCGTGGGAAGAGCACTAGTCTGAAAAAGGAAGGTGAGAATGCATGTTTTCACAAAGTATGAATGAAAGCTATCCAGAATCCAGACTGAAATTTTGTATGTCAGCCCTGAATCTGTCATTACCCAGTTTTGCTGTTTCATCGTAGGTAGGACACGGGAATTTTGAATGTTTCTCAGGAACATTTTTCCTCTGAAACACACTCACTTCTCCCCTTTTCCAGCCTCTGCATCCTGACTGCAGGGAGAAAAGAAGGGTGCCCTCTTTTTTTCTTGCAGCTTCTGGTTTCCGAATTTGTCCGTGTGTGTTTTTGCGTGTGTATCACTGACACCTACTGACCGAGCTAGAAACCACAGCCTTAGCGAGTGGGAACTGCTTCAGTTCTGTAATTATTTTAATGGCAAGAGCAAAATTTGGAGCTTCCTCTTGTTCAGTGACCCTGAACCTGTTCTGAAGCACAAATAAGATTTGTCTTTTAAAGCCTCTCTAGAAGTTGTGAAAGTTCCTACAGGTGTCTAATAGCAGGACCTTGGGCCCTGACTTTCCTGAATTAAGGCAGAAATTCTCCATGTAATAGCACAGAAACTCTCTGCCCATAAAGCTCTTTGGAAGGGAACAAATTCATGACAAAGAATGTTTCATGCTACACTGTCAGACTGCCTTTTTCTTTCCCCTTTCCTGCCCTTTTTCACCTCATCTTTCCTGCTTTTTTCTCTCCCTTTTGCTGACCTTTTTCACCTCATATTTCCTGCCCCTTTCCTCTCACTTTTCCCACCCTTTTCCCCCTTTCTTTTCCTAACCTTTTCCCCCTTCCTTTGCCCACCCTTTTCCCATCACAGTTCCTGCTCATTCCCCCTCACATTTTCCACCCTTTCCCCCTCACATTTCCTGCCCTTTCCCCCTCACATTTCCCACTCTTTCCCCCCCTCATCTTTCCTGCCCTTTTCACTCTCCCTTTTCCCACCCTTACCCCCTCAATTTAAAGACCTCAAATGATGGAAAAAAGGGGGATTCCTCCTCAGTTTAAACCTTAAGATGGTGAAAATGTGGGTTTGCCCTCAATTCAAACCCATGAAATGTCATGGCATCATAAAGGTTTTCCCCTTCCGTTTAAACCAGAAAATGATGATTCCATTTAAACCAGAAAATAATGATTCCCTGTTAACTGATGCCCCTAAAATCATGGAAAAGTCAGGTTTTCCTTCAACTGATATTCTTAAAATCTCAGGTGAAGACGAATCCCCCTCTCCTCCACTGTCCCATGGCACAGGGCCCATCCCTTGGCACCTTCCTTGGACAATGCTCCATCTCCAGATGCTGCGAGGTGCTCTCAGAATTTCTGTAAAGAAAGATGTGCCTGTAAAAGGTAAAACAATTCTCAGAAACACCCAAGTTGCCTTTCTCTCAAGAATGAGAACTTTCACCCTGAAAACCTCTTTCTGTGACTGATTCTGCCAGACTTTTGTCTGAAAAATCTATCCAAATGTTGGCTTTGATTTTCATTTCATTTTCCAAACATATTTTACCCCTCATTCCTCTGATCTTAATAATGCCAACTGAAAGAATTTCATTCCCATGGGAGCAGACTCTCAATTTGGATTGATAACACCATCTCACATCCAGAAAAGTCTTTCATTTACTGTTTAGAGATCACAGCCACAGGTATTTCTTACTGAAGCCAATGGGAAAAGTTTTCCCTTTTCTTTCAATGGGTTTTACAAGGAAAGTTTGTCCCGATAGTTTCAGAAGATGCAAGGAGCAGGAGTTTAGGAAGAACTTCGAGATCAACAATGGCTTTAATGAAAGCTGATACAATCCACCCACCCTTCACATTCCTGTCTCCCTCTCTTCTGAAAAGGGCTTCGACTTCAAGTGAAAGTTGCTCAGAAGAGGGTTTTTATGAATTATATATATGTAATGCATTATAATCTATCCTATGCCATATTTTCTTTCAAATGCCCAGAACACACCTGGAACATGTTTCCAGACATGTTCAAAGACACCTAGAACATACGTAGGACACACCTAGAACAAAACTGGAACTGATCTCAAACCCATTTTGAGAACATCTGCAACACACCTGGAACACACCTTGAACACACTTGGAAAGCACCTGGAACATTTGGATGGCTTAGCTGGAACACACCTAGAACCTAACTCCTTTTCTGGAATCCCACTATAACCCATCCTGGTGGGCAGATTGTGCTGTGCTTCCTCTCCTAGAAGTTACTGGGAGTGCTGGAAGGATGCGGATAACAAGTGAGATCAGGACAGTTTCTGGGAGATTAGGATTATGGCTGGTTTTCTCCACATGGAGAACATGGTTTCTGTCTGCTGGGCTTTGCAAAATGAGCTGCCTCTCAGGGACTTGATCCTTTTTCATCAAGGTTGTACTGAAAAGCCACCATGAAGGCACAGACATTAAAGTACGTGGCAATGGCTGTGGCAGTTCGTGCATTATCAGTTGACTTCTTAACAACTTCAGCTTGAAATTACTCAAAAGATGCCTTTAAGCAATTTACTGGGGACTTGTCAGCATCTCAAATCGTTAAGGACAAGTTCAATGTGGCACAAGTGGAAAAATGAGTGAGCTTTTTGTACCTACACCGAAGAGGTGTGAGTCTAAACAGAGGTCATGGTAAATCACGTGCACAAATCCTTTTTCTGAAGTCGTTTCTCTGCAACGAAAGTGCTCGCTGAAATCTTACCAAGGCCACCAGTAGATGGTGGTAACAACACGATTTCTTGGGTGGTTGGGGGTTTTTTCTTTTTTCTTTTTTCTTTCTTTTTTCTTTTTTTTTTTGTTTGCTTGAGGAAAGGATTGACAACTTTATGTGGTCGTGACACGACGTGAGCAGTTTGTTAGATGACAATGAGCCACCTGTGAGGCTTCAGATGGGAAAGGGAACCCACAGTTTCGCAGCCCAGCAGTGGGAAATTTTGTGGCTCCCCTGGAAACAGCCACAAAGGACTCAGTTACAGAACCTGGAGATAGACAGTATTAATTTCAGGGCAGCTGGATGCAAAGAGAAGGAGTTGTTTCCCTTTCCCACTGCAGATTTGCTTTTTAAATACCTTCTGTATTTAAAGGCTGGAAGATTTAGATTCACGGTTCAATTCCCACTTTTGCATCAGCACCCAGGTGATGGAAGGTTCATGCTACAGAAGCTTTGGCTGGTGTAAGGTTTGAAAAATGAAAGCCCAACCAAATTCCTTTTTTTTCTTTTTAAAATGAAATGAAATTAAAAAATAATATAGAGGATAAGGTAAGAATCTTTCTTATTGTTGCTTGAGTATTTCTTCATCTGCAGCTTTGGGCCATAAGGCTGCTGGTTCAGTTCTAGTAGATCAAAATTTAATGAATGTTCAAAAGTGTCTTGACTAATCCCCCATTCTTGCACTCCCCAAGAGTTATGTTTTTTCAAACAGAAAACTCACAAAATCACAAAAATTGATCTGTGTTCATTAGACCAACGTCCAAACATGTTCTGCTCAAGTGCTTCCTTCACCTTTGCAGCCACATCCTTGTACAGGCAGCGCAGGAACAACCAAGGTTTACACACAAAAAAACATCATACTGGGGTGTAAAATTTGAACTCCCTCTGTGTCTAAACTAGCAAATATATCTACTGGTTTAAGCACTTCAGCTGCTGTAGCTACTCATGTGTTCGTTCCACTTAACAATGAATTTGATGTTGTAACTGAAAGTGTAAGCACTTTTATAAAGGGAGTGACACTGCCATTAGTTGTAATCTGAAATGAAGATTTACTTCATTATTGCACTCACCCTAATTAAAAAACCACTTCCATATTCTGCAGTCTTTACTACTCCAGTTCATAAATCTAAGAGGGCTTCTGAGACTCAGTTGGGAAAGTGAGCGCACTTCTCCCGCAATATAAAAGCTATTTTATATAAAATATAAAATCCTATTTTATGGTATCAGACAAAATATCTGACAGAGAAATCACCTTATATAGCAAATACAGTTTTGAAAAGCAGGAGGCGCTTTTTTCAGGTTTTGAGGCAAATTTTTCCACGCACTTCATATTTTTGGAATCGTGGGATATGTTACATTAGCATTCAATTGGTTTATTATCATGAATCTCACACTGCTGTGTGTGCAATCATTACTCAATATTGTGATTTATTGGAGCCAGGGCAGCCACCACAACTGATCACCACCTAGACAAAAGTTATGCCCCAGGAAAACAGTTCCCTTCTCAGGTGTCCCCTTCCCATTTTTTCTCCAGCCGGGTTCCAGTGAAACCAAGCTCCTAAAAATGAGCATAAATCAATGAGAGGCACAAAAAATCTGAGCTCCTGGCCAGAAACAGTGTTGAAGCAGCAATGAGTCAGACAGTGAAGCCCAAGCAGCCATGTTCTTTAGAGACACGACTGAGAACAGCTGTGCAAATTGGTCACTGCGTTGCCCTGAGGCTCCAGGATATTCCCTTTAATCCTTCCCATTAGTAAAAAAATCCAGCCAGAAGAGGTCAAGAAGCTGTAAAAGACGCAAAGCCTCCCGTCTCTGATGCATTCTTTGTGGTCTATTTTTACAGAAACCTCTCTTGGTTCAAACTGTCCTGAGATTAATGGTTCAGGGAGGGTTAGTCAGCCTTCCCGGCCATGGAAAAGTAATCACGGCACTCAGTCAGCACAACAAATTGATAAGGTGCTGGGGAAAGGGCTCTTTCACATTCTGGCAGCCTGGGCCCCCAGCCTGTGTCAGATGTGCTCAGAGGATGCCACAGCAATTTGTGTGAGTGTAAATATCTGCCACAAAAGGTCTCCCAATAACGTCAAAGCAAACTTACTCAAGGGAAATGTGCCCTTCCTGTAAATAGCACTGAAAGAGGCGTTTTGTCAGCTGATGGGGCAATTAAACATTGTTTCTCCCAGAACATTTACACCAGGGCTAATAACAAACAAGCCAGAGTACACTGAAGCTTTGTCATTTGTCATGGTGTTTGGCAGGTAAATTTGCTCAACAACAGCAGCTCCAGACACTGAGTTTGCAGGTTCGACAGCCATGGAGAGCCATCCCCATGCTGCAAGTCCATGGGAGATAAGAAGCTGTGGGGGCACAACACCTCGGTGTGCGTGGGTCCCTGCACTCCTTTGGGGGTGAAGTGGGGTGGCCCAGCCAGGCTGGTGCCCATCCTGCTCTGTTGTGTCCATCCTGGAGCTTCCCAGGCCGATAAACTGCGCAGAAATCTCCCTCTCCTGTGCTTTTAGAGGAAGCTCTTTCTCTTTTAGCTCACCACACTGTAAGGAGTATCTGATGCAGACAGTGATTTATTCAGCTCAAACCACCATGTGACTCTTTGCCCTGTCTCCAACTCCAACACGGGAAGTGGAAATCATGAGTTTAATTACCTTGTCTCTGTAGATTTTATTCAAAACCATGAGATCCAGGCTCTAACCCTCTGAGCACCTAATGATGTTGTTAGGCAAGTAGTGAGGGTTTGAAAACCCCTAAGCCTGTCTCGGTGCTTTCCCAGGGAACCTAAACCTGAACTCAGGTTTCCAAAGGTAAAAGAGAGAGAGTTTGAATTTCCTACTAATCTGTTCACACAGCTGCCACTCAAACTGCTTGTGGAAAAGGGTAGTAAGTTATTGCTTGCAAAATGCTCTCCCCTTGTTTCTTGCATTTCAAGAACACAGATTACAGCATCCTTTCTGGAGACCTCTGCTTCAAATGCTCCCTGGCTCGTGGATGTTGGGAATCATTAAGAAAGGAAAACTAAAGGAAACAGAGAGCATTATGATGTCCCTGTGAGAGTCTGTGATGGACCTTGAACACTGGGTCCTGGCTCTCCTGGTTCAGAAGAGACATGGCAGAACTGAAAGGATCAGAAACAAAACAAAGATTACCACTAAAGTGGGAAGATTAAACGAGTTTGGAAGCCTGAGCCTCAGAAACATCACCTCAGACTGTCAGAGGAGGTTCAGAACAAACAAACAGATGTGAGAGAGGCTGAGAGAGCTGATACCTTTCAGCCAAGAGAAGACAGGCTGTGAGGGTGAAAACTTACCAACGTATATAAATACTGTAAATAAATATAAATGTTTACTGGTGCAAAGAGGATGGAGCCAGGCTCTTTTCAGTGGTGCCAATGACAGAGGGCAGTGGGCCCAAAATGAACCACAGAAATTCCATCTGAACATCAGGAAACACTCCCTCATGTGGAGAAGTGGGTACTACCTGCATCTTCAACGTTACTGTGGTTTGACATATTCCCCTTCTTCTGTTTTTGCCTGTATTATCTTAGTCCAAGATATCTGGATCTGCACAAAGATGAAGCTGATTATTATTTCCTCTCACTTTCCTCTTCAAATGAAACAAAAAACCCATCCCAGCATGCAAATCATATAGTTTTCCATGCCCTGAAACTGTACTGCAGAGCTTTTGCAGATGAAAACAAGGTGAATGCAACCACTGTGGTGATGTGTGGGGATGGGTCACAGGTTGGACTTGGTGACCTTGGGGGTCTTTTGCTACCTAAATGATTCTGTGATTCTTCCACGTGCTGTTGGCCCCTTCTAAAGCAACTCACGTGAAAAATCCTTTCCTTTTATTTCTGTTGGAATCAGATTGAGCTGCTTTTACCAACTGACTTAATACTTCCAGCACCAGGGATATGAGTAGCCCTAGAAAATAACACAGATGTGGGTTGATCAATCTTAGGGCAGGTACTAGGAAGCTACTTAATTCTCAGCCAGATTCTTCCCTTTTTAACCCATTTTTTAAAGACTCACTGTTTTCCGTCTAAGACAAATGACCATCAGACCTGGTGTAGAAAGACAAGTCATCCAAACAACAGACTATAGATGTGCTGCATTTAATCTGCTCCTTTAAGGCAAAGTCCTGCATTATTTCAATAAAGAACATAAAAAGATACAGAATAGTTATTTCATTGATGTTTTGATGACACATTGAACAAAGGCAAATTTTTGGCTTATTCACTTCAGCCAGTGGCTTGGGAGTGCAGACAATCATTTTTGTTCAGAGATGTTGTACACAGCAAAACCCATCAAAAACTTGAAGCTTTAGTGGTGCAACAGGAAGGGAGATGTGGCAAGAATCTGAGGTTATAGAGTTCAAGTCTAAATACCCCTAAATACAGGGAGGCTCTATGGCTGTGGTATTTCTGTACCTTGATTTAAAAGCCTCAATCTGACCATGAGCTACCATGAATGTGAACTCTGGGACTCAGACCCAACCTTATAACTGGCTTGTTTATGGTCAGTGGCTCCAGCTTTAATCTGAGGAAATAAGGACTATTGGCTGGGGCCTTTATCTCTTTTTTCTTGCCCTTTTGCTTCCCTTTCTCCTTCTGCTTCTCTTCATGTTTGCTTTTCCTTTTTCTTTTTCCTTCTCCTTCTCCTCTATCCTCCTCTTCTTCTGTCTCCTTTGCTTTCTCCTTTTTCTTTTAGATGCAACATTTTTTTTTAAGTAGACCAGGACTCCATAGAATCATAGAATCTCAGACTGGTTTGGGTTGGAAGGGACCTTAAAGATCATCCAGTTCCAACCCCCTGCCATGGGCAGGGACACCTTCCACTAACCCAGATTGCTCAGAGCCCCATCCAACCTGGCCTTGGACACTTCCAGGATGGGACAGCCACAGCTTCTCTGGGCAGGCACACACTGTATTGTCATCGTGGGCTTTGTGAAATCTTTGCACACCCATTTATCTTGCCAAGATACGAGAAAAACAAGATTCAGCATCTGCCAGGTTAGGATTTTTCTTTCTCCCAGCCCTATTTTCTTGTTAATGGGTTAGGCTACTCCTAGATAGGTTTTAAAACTCTCAAGGATCCAGCTGTTGAAATGCATGTTAGCTTAATCAAAAAACAAATAAACAGCAAAGATGTGTGGGAAAGAAACCAACTGTACTCACTGTGAACACAGCAGTGTGCAGGATGGACTTCTTTTTCCCCTAGTTCCTCTTGTGATTCAAAGTTGGGTTGTTGTTTTGTTTTGGTTTGGTTTTTTTTTTTTTTACCCATGAACCAGAGAGTAACATTTGATCTCAGTTTGACTCCTGAAATAGGTCACTGTCTGGTTGGGGAGCAGAGATACGCAGAGATGATGCGTCTGCTTGGAGATCAGTTTCTCGTGGCTAAGGGAGAGCAGATAGGAAAGCATAAATCAAAATAAATATCCCTGTCCCTACTGTGGTTGAAATGGGCTCCTGTGGTATCCAGGGACAGCAGAGGGTTTGGAAAGAAAGGTTGCATTGTGATAGTATTTTTCCCTTTGTGGGTTACTTAGAATCTCACATGGGAAGACAAGGAACAGCTCTGAGCACAGGCTAATTGGGATGAATCAGTGTTTCTAATTCCACACAGGATAGTCTCTGTGAGAACCAGAGAGGTTTGCATCAAAACACAGAGTGCTGGTTTGGAAATACTGGTGGTTGTTTCAAAGGGAGCGAGAGTAAATAACGCACACAAACAGACCAACTCTGGGCTCTCATTGAAAAGAACAACATTAAAACTACTGAATCTCCTGTTCTTTCTGGTTTATAAGCTGGAATACCTTGAGGCATGAAGCAGACAGTGAAGATTGCAGTGTGGAAGAAGTCCTTAACTTCTGATTCTGTTAAAGGCATGATGCATGGACATAAAAATTCACAGGCTGTGAGCTGACAAGTTCAGCAGCACCGTTTCTAGAAGATAAATGAGTCAAAAATTATTAAAATAAATGATAAATATCAAAACAACCAACCGAACAAATTGGACGTACACAAGCCCATAGATCCTGATGGGTTGCTCCCACAAGAGCTGGCCAATGTAATGGTGAGGCTACTCTGAATTATTTTTAAAAAGTTGTGGGAATGAGCAGAGGTTCCTGAGGACTGGAAGGAGCAAATGTCACCTCTTTTTTCAGGAAGGGCAAAAAGGACCTTCTGAGGAACTACAGGCCAGCCAGCCTGCCTGAGAAGGTGAGGGAGTAATTAATCCTGAAAATTATTTTCAGACATATGAAGGAAAAGAAGGTGATTAGGAATAGTCAAACACAGATTGGCAAAGGGGAAACCTCATGTGATGAGATGACCAGCTTGGTAGACAAAGGAAAATCAGTGGCTGCTCTTTAGCTTTACTTCAGGAAAGCATTTGACAGTGTCCCCCACAGCATCCTAGGGCCCAGTCACCAGTGGTGTGTCCCAGGAATCGCTGTCAGGGTCAATAGTTTGATTTCTTTCTTATATATTTATTGGAAATAATAAATTATCATGGATCCTGTTCTACTTTCAAATGCAATAGTCCCCATGAATGTTCAGTGGATCAAAGACTGAATGACTATACCAGATCCAACATAATCTATATTGCAGGTATTATTACACTCCAGGTGAAAATTTTCTCCTCAGCATTGAGAAGTAGAGGGATTTTTTTTATCTCGTTTTTCATAGGTCAGAGAGGATTCTATATACTTCAACTGTTTTGTTTCTTCTTAATTGCTCTAAAAAAGAAATCCTAGAAAAGTTGAAGCAAAACAAATGTAAAGAAAATTACTCTGTAAAACAACACTGTGGGATTTTTTTCTGTCAGTGTAAACTCACAGGAGAAGAAAACAATTCTTCAGTAATTGCCCTTGCATTAAACCCAGACTGAGCTGCAATAATCAGACTGATATTTTATATCTATCCTACCATGGGAAACAATACTAAAACATATTGAATTGCAGTGTGGTTTGCTTGGTTTTATAGCAGTAATTTCAATTCTTTTGCAGGTGCTGCAGTTTTGGGGGGCTCACAGTCCGGGTGCTCAGGGAAAAATAGGAAGTGAGGCAAACAGAGAGTAGAGGTGACCCCACAGTTTTGTGCTTGTGGGAATGGCTGCCTGGCCTTCTGAAGTCAGGGACAGCTGGAAACCTCCTGCAACACTTCTGAGGTTTAGGAGAACTCAGACTTCAGTCAGTCACTCACTCACATATCTGTGGTGCTGTAGCATTTTCACTGCAAAATTGTGAAGGGGAGATGCCTCACTACCCTGAGTGTTCTGTGGCTTCACTCCTGTGCCTGAGGACTAAGGAAGCTTCTCTCAGTCCTAGCTAGAAAAAACAGGGATTTTTTTCCTAGTTCCTGCTACATCAGTGAGTGTCCTGTCACACCTAAACATGAGAGAGCCATTTTGTTGGTTGATAAAACTAGTAATCCTTGCTGGGTGTATCTCAGAAGGCTCTGAGGGCAGGTAATTTTTTCTAAAAAAAATTAGACAGAAAAGGATCCCTGGTCATGCAGATAGGTGAGGAGGTGCTGGTCTGACTGCTCTGTGCCTGCTGGAGGAAGAAGCAGCTGAGATGCAGAAGGTGGCTGTGTGCTGGGCCAGGTGCACAGTGAGCCTGCAGCTGTGCAAACAACACCTGCCTGTGTCCACTGCCTTTCAGGAGCACAGCCTGCACAGACACACAAAGCCTTTGACTCACAGCTCCAGGCCAGCCAGGACATGGGACTGTTTGCATTTAGTGTCAGCAGGGGATCCATGGGCTTGGAGCCATCTGCATGATCTGAAGGACTAGGCCCTCGTAAATAAAACCTGAATCTGCTCTTAGGATGGTTTTGTGTGACTTCTTCTGGCTTTCCATCCTAAAACAGGCTATAAATTCTGTGCTAAGAGGCTCCATGATGTAGGTCATGCAGCTGAAGCCAAGTCTCTGCCTGACAGGGACGGGGATTTTTCCACACCTGCATCAGAAAGTAGCCACGAACTTCAGAAGTGCAGTTCTTGCCTGACCCTTTCCTGGCACCACCTGCATGAATCCCATCACCAAGGGATTGTTTGCCTGCGTGCCAGACCAGCCATCTGCCCAGCCCTGCGCTGGTACAAATCCAGAATAATTCCGGTGACTTCAGCAGAGTCGCTCAGGAGAGACGCACGGAGTTGAGGTCAGGATCTGTTCCGCTTAATTAAATAAATAAAGGTTAAGTATCCTGCAAGATCCATTTTCCAGTGTCCTTAACCTTGTCTTTGCTGGCGACCTCCTTATTTATTTATTTACTTATTTTCCAACCGAGCTTTTCGTGGCCATTGACATAAATTTTCCAGCTTATTAATACGGAACATCTGTGGTCCCTATGCAGTGTCCTCTATAGGTCATGGGAAAGCTTTATCTTACTAATGAGCTCCATTCCTCTATATATTCAAGCCCAATTGACGGGGCCAAGTGTGTTTATAAATAAATATTGTCTTGTAATGACCGTTTCCATATGTCCCAGAGGAATAGAGATTTTGTCCTTTGGAGCTGGCCAGCTGCCTCCTTTGTAACAGTGAGAACAGTTTTCCCCTGTCTGGGTAATGTTTGATTTATGTGGAAATGAACTCCCCAAGGTGACAGGCCAGCCATGCTCAACAATGCACTGCTCCCAGCTACCCTTAAAAGTCAGGGAAGTTGCTTCATCCACCTCCCCACCATTTTTCTCTTCATCAGACAAAATGATGGTTGTGTTTATTGAATATCTCTATTTGCCCCTGACCAGCTCTGTCTGTCCCCCAACAGGGACAAAAGCACAAGGAAGGCAAGTGAGTTTCATTGGAGTGCTGTCCCACATCTTCCACTGATGTCGGACATTGCTAAGTTATGGAAAAATACTTTTGCTGGGAAACTCAGAGCATGGATTGCAAAAATATCTGGTGAAGGATTGGCTGTTTTTACTGATGAGTGCAACAAGAAATATGCTGCAATATGTCTTCTCTTCTGCAGGAGGCATGATCCAATAGTTCCTTATCACTGAAGGATGACATACTGTCCCAGTGGCTTGTTTCTTAATATTCTTCTACCAGAGAGAATATGTTGCATTTCTCTCATGAGTCTTCATCTACTCTGTATCCCCTTCTATCCAGGCAGTGATGCAGAGGAGGTCAGAATCCATCTTTGAAAGGTTTTCAGAAGAAATCAACATACAGGACTAATGTAACATTGCTGTTAATCTTCACTGCTTAAATGGTTCTTTGAGCTACATACACACACATGTTTATGCAGATATATACACACAGAGTAAAGAATGTTTATTCTAATTTTCCACTCTCCCAAAGCTTTGTACTATGTGGAAAGGAATGAATGTCCATAGATTTCTATGCTTTGTAGGTTTCTTGTAAAGCCAGTCTGTTAAACAGCCTCCAGATTTGGTCAACAACAAGAATTGATGCTGTATTTTCATCCTATAGTCTGTCAGAAATAGTTTGGCTGTTTCATTTGCTGTGATAATCATATTTCCAGCAAGATTTGGCACGCATTCAATGCAAAATGACATGAAGAGAAAGACTAATGTAAAGTATCTCTGTCTCAGCTTCCGTGATTCCTTGATTTCAGAGAGAAACAAAAGCATGAAAAGTTTCCCAGTAGTGTCTTACCATGACATTAAAATCTGGGTTAAGGCTTTGGATTAAAAAAAAAAAAAACTGCCATCTTCAGTCATGTTTCAGGCCACAAATATTTAAGAATGCATGAACTCCAGGCTGACACTGAGCTGCCCACATAAGGACAAGAAATTGAGATGATGGTCAAAAGAAAAGAAGGGGTGTGCATGTGCACGTGGGGGTAACCAAAACTTAGGACTAAACTGAGGAAAGAAAAGTCCAATTTTCCAAGACTTCACTTTATTATGCCGAAAAAAATAGTCAAAGAATTATCCTTCTCCTCAGCATGTTGGGTTTTAGGTCTCAATAAAGAAAGGCTACATCAAGGACCTGTTCATGGGAGAATTCAGTAGCAAACCAATTCCTGTTAATTATCACAACCTTATCATGTTTTTCCAAGTTCTTGCACACAGTATAGCAATGCATGTTAGAAGGGGATGTGTGCACTGTGGCCTGGTTTTGATGCCAGTGAGACTTCGCTTTGCAATCCTGGCTCTTGTGCTTTAGATGGCAAAGACAAATCCACACCACCAGGAAAACAACACAAAATACAGCTTGTGGGCATTTCATTTTGGGATAATGAACTAGGATAAAAAAAACAGCTGAATTGATCTATCACTACTGGGATCTGTTCATTTTTTGTTTGTTATGTAAACTGCGTGACGGCCTCGCTTCCTGACGGTGGGAAAAATCTCCTGAGAAGAAACGTGTCTTTCGCTTCCTCTGGGAATGCTCAGTACCCTGGAGATTCTTCTCGCTTGACATTTTGTTTCTCAAGTGACTGCTGGACCTTTGCTCAGAGGAGATAAGTAATTTTTCTTTCCCTGACTGCAAGTAGTACATGTAATTATGTAATTGTAAGGCTCTTATGCTTAAGGCTAAACTGGTTTATGAGAAGGATATAAAGGGGTTTGTTCTCCCAGGGCTTTTCTGAGCAAGGCTGATCTGGGTTGGCTATATTTTGGTGGCAGGTAGCATGGCAAGCTCAGGAAACCCCAGCTTGTCACTGGGCCATTGTCCATCCCTGCTCTCATACCTTGTCCCACAAGGAATTTGAAGGCCAGAGCCAACAGACTGTGCAAAACAGGGCACGAGGTGCCAGTGGTGATTTGTGCCTGCTGTAATTATGGTGCATTTAATACGTCATTCAACCAGCAACAAACTTTGCTCTGTTTATAAAATGAAAGGAGATATGTGTTCTATCTTCTGGAAATGCAGCATAGTTAGTGTGAATAATTTTTGTAAAATATGTTGGGGTTTCAGCTGGAAAACCCAAAGTCCTCCACAGAACTCCAGGTTCAGATTATATTCAGATTATGTCAGAACAAATAGCAAAGTTTGACTAATCTGAACCTCTTTTTTCTACCTGATAGTGCTTTCAGGTACGAGCTGCTTGCATTCACAGCATTTGGAAGGTTCATAGGAAAGACAGGTCTAATAGTTGATTCAAACAGCCTATCTAAATTTATTGTCATCATACAGTTTTCACATCTGGTGTTTCAAACAGCACCAGTCTACTCTGCAGTGCCTGGAGTTCTGTCTCTACACAAAAGAAGACAATCCTGCTTTCTTACTAGATTACTGGTGTATCTTTTTTTTCATTATTCCTTGAGATCCTGTTGCTACATAAGCCTCCTTTTTATTTTCATCTGAAAGCTGTGAAACAGAAGTTGAACTAGGATATATGGAAAGAAAGGGCAGCCAGAACCTTCCTGCCATTTCCTTTGCACTGAAATGGCTGAACAGAGATGCTGCTGGTTGGAAGTTCAGCGTTAAGAAGATCCCTGGGACTGGAAGGCACACACCCACGCTGCTTGGGAAAGGCTGCTTTAGGATTAGGAAAACTTCCCTGCTAGACAGATTTATGCTCTGAAGATCCTGCTACTTTTCCCTGGGAGTGCTTTTCCTGCCCGGACTCTTAAGCATGTATTTAACTGCAGAGGCTTCCTTCAGAATCCTCCTGATTTGGAGGGGGCTTAACACAAGTGTACGGGGATTGCTGAACTGTTTAGGATTTCAGAGGTGCTAAGGTGTTTCATGGAATTCACCGACTGGTTTGGGTTGGAAGGGACCTTAAAGACCATCCAGTTCCAACCCCCTGCCATGGGCAGGAACTCTATCCACTTGACCAGGTTGCTTGGATTCTCATACAGCCTCTCTATCTGTGTGCTTAACAGCATTCCCAGTGTTTTAGTTATGTTATATTTATTCATATTAGCAGACAGTATCTATAATTCACACTGTATTGGGTACCTGTGCCTTAGCATGTCATTCCAAGCACAATAACTGGAATCCAGCACTTGCAGATCCCCCTTTCAGAAGTCTTTGATCTGAAATAAACCATGAAGAAAGTTTATTTGTTCTACCAAAAAGTATAGTTTACCTAGTTAGAAATGTTTTTAAAACTGAACAGCTGGCATTCACTTCTGCTTTCCTTAAAAGCCATCCTTTGACTTCTTCAGTGCGTTCCCAGTGAGGCTGGTTCCTGGAGGAGCTGTCTTCTCCTCCCTTGGATGATGTGTTACTACAAGCCTCCTGTCTCCAATATCTCTGGTCTCCTCCTTGCCCTGTCATTGTGTCACTACAACACTCCCTGTGTGCTGAAGGTGGCCTGTCCTACCATTCTTGGTTCTTCTCTTTTTTGCCCAGCAGCCCTTTGTTGAGCTGATTCACTGCAGTGGCCCAGCCAACACGGTAGGAACTGTTCCAGCATTCACCACCCAGAGAGAATCCAGGTTGTCCATGCTCAGCCAGAGGACACAAGGGACCATTCCTGCTCAGAGTGGGCGTGCAAGCCCCTCACATGCAGCAATCAATTATTTAGCAAGAAGAAAATCAAAAGCCATGGAAAGGAAGCAGGAATCTGCTTTGCCTTTGACAGCCCTTTGAACTGTGCTCTGAGCAAGCTTTCCCCCAGGGGGGGAAATCAGGCACATGTGCTTTTGAGAGCAAGATCCAGGGCTGATCCTTGCTGCTGCTGTGAAGTTCACATGGCCATGGCATTCGCCCCAGCTGGAAGAGAGCCCCTGCCTGATGTGACAGGGCAGCACGTAGCTGCGTGGTCGCTGCTGAATTTGTGGCTGAAATGCATGTCCCTCATGGTGTGTGCCTTTAAAAACCCACATCTCTGAATGAAACCACTTGGTGAGCCTGCTGTGTCTTTTCTAATGTGCATTTCACCCCTTGGAAGGTACATTTTTTCCCTCTTTTGTGTGTGTGCCATGGCAGATGGATCTGTATGTATGGCAATTTTACTGAGCTGAAATGCCACAGCCACTTGGTAATTTCATGTCCCAGCTTATTATGAGCAGGCTCTTCATAGGGAGGTCCAAAATCTGTTTCTACTAAGAAAATCATTCCCTTCCCCCCACCAAAAAAAAGAAAAGTTCAGGAACAGGACATCAATAATTTCTCCATGTGTATTTGCACATGCACACTTGTACCTGCCCACATTTTCCCCTTGCAGTTTATTTCCCTTATGTCATGCTCCAAATGACATCCCTGAAGTAAAATGCCTGGAAATCCTAATGGGGGGAGAAAGAGAAGGTTCCCTTTGTAACTATCCTGCCCTGTTTTCTGCCCAGATGGCACAGGGGCATGTGCCAGCCTTTCTCCACCCCTACATACATACATGTCAGTCAGGTTGAAAACTTCAAAATTGGACAGTGGTCATGTGAAACTCCCTGAGACACTGGACAGAAATGTAAACCAATGCATTGCAAAGAGTTCCAAACGAAGATCTGTGTCCAAACCAGTGCTTCTCCTGTGACATCATGTCACATTGATAACTGCCAGGTTGACCGAATAAGGATGAAAATTCCCACTTCACAGCTTGTTCTCCCAAATTAAAAAATATGCATCTACTTCTGTGTTGGACCTTTCTTAATGTCTGCCACAACAGGTGGAGCTGGTAGCTGGTTAGTTGAGGCCCTGGGTGGGAGAGAAGTCCATCACAGTGATGGTCTTTTGCTCTTCAAAGCTTATGATGGGGTCTCCAAGACATAAGGATTCATGATATATACAGAATTTGTGTGTGTGTGGGGCCAAAGACTAAGCTATAAGTGGAATTTTTTAGCTGGAAAACCAAAGTAAAAATAACCTGGAGAATCCCTACTGTGGAATCTTACAGTGCAAACACTTGATTCTTCATACAGATTTGTGTGCTTATATTTATATTTATGTAAATACCAAGTTAAAGAAACTTTCTTGCTTTGATTACATAATGTACCCAAGAAGAATTTAAATTTAGGGGTTTACTCCTGTGCTTGAAATGGAATAGGAAAGAATGTTTTCATATACACAGATGTATGATTTTGGAAAGGCATAAGGAGTTATCACCAGTTGCTTGCTGAGTGATTTGCAGTGAGTTGCAAACCCTGTGGAAGGGGTGGCTACCTACTTAAAATGATATTTCTGTTTTGTGGACACCAATAGCAGCCTCCCCATGAGTGAGGGCTCAGATATTGACATCTGAAATGAGAAAAATAAAGCTTGACTTTATTTAAATGTTTCCATGTTGAATTATTGTGCTTGTGCATGTCTGTGTATGGCTTCACTTTAAACATATCCATCACTAACCTTTCTGGCACCTCTGCTTTGAAGACTGTTCCACCTACCATTCAGTACAAGGTCAAGAAATCTTTATTTTAATCATCTGAACTTCTAGTTTCTCTGAGTTTGTGCCTTTTTTCTAGTAATTGATATAACTGAAGTGCATTAGCCCTGGGCATTCTCCAGCTCCCTCTGGAAGCAATGTACAGCATTGCCCTTTGCATTTGAAACGCAGGATTTTCCATTATTTATAAACAGAAGAGGTTTTAAACTATTGTGAGGAAATATTTCAGGGACTTATGCATGATCTGGGTTGCACTGTTTTGAAGTTTAACTAAACAGGGGTGAAACATTTATCAGGACTGAAGCAAGGGAAAAAACCCAAAACACAGAAGATTACCCATTTTGCCTGGGACCTTCATTGAGTGAAGGGGTACAAGTGGCTCCACTGGATTTTTTTTTTTTTTAAATGCCTGAAAAATGACACACTAGCAAATTTGGCTTCAGGCACTCAGTCTACTACAAACCTTCACAGAAACGTGATGGAATATCACAAGCAATTTTGTTGTAGCTGATCAAACTACAAACTTACTCTCTGCTCACTGACTGTTACTTTTCGTCTTTAACCAGAGTATCTGAATTGATTTTTGAACAGATTATCATCCCTTAAGGAAAACACCCATGACTGATAACACACTTAATACCAACATAAACTCATGTTAAAGACACTCATGCCTTTAAAATTAGGTTAAATTTAATATTTCAGAAAGAACATTCAGACTTGTGTTCCATTTTACTTTTCATGTGGATGTATAGGAGAGCTTCAGTTCAGAAATTTTATTACTCTCTTAATTTAACACAAAATATTTGAAAAATGCAGTGGGATTTTGTATATGGAAAAAACAGCCACATCACAAATAATTTAATCTGATCAACCAGGAATAGTATCTGTTTATAATGTGATTTTAAACACTAGTTGAGACCGAGCAGGCAACATTTATTAGCATCGGATGTGTTTTTGAAAAGCTGTGAGATGAAAAGCTGACCACCCAAGGGGCTCACAATTGTCACTTGCCCTCACTCAAACTCAGCAGAGTTTCTCTCACTGGGTGTTGCAACCCTTCAGTTTTTCTCCATGTCCTGACCTTGACTGAATCCGAAAACTGTGACAGTCAGCAGGATCAGCCCCCTTTGGACAGACCAACCCAGGTCACCCACAATCAAAGACTGACATCAAAAAACATACCCTGAAGGATAATGAGGCCGGGCCATGGAAGGATGCAATTAATTTTCATGGCTATTGTGGTTACAAAAGACAAAAAGGCAATTGAGGAAAGCAGTGATGTTCCCTGGATGAGGAAGACACCGAGCCCCAAACCACAACAGCCATCACTCCAGTGCCAACCCTCACTTCAATGGTTTCTGCAGTAGACCTCAGACCATAAAACCAAGGAATATAATTTCCCTTTGACCCACACAGAAGCTGGCTTTCTCATCCTTGCTACAAAGCCGAAGTGTAACAACAATAGAAAGCCAATTAAACTCCTGTAATGATAAGATACCCTAACAAACTATCCCCAGGGACATTTGTCAATACTGTTTGAAGAAGCCACAGTTAGCACTGAAATGCATTTGTCAAAGCAAATCAACAATTTGGGGATGCCTAACCCTGCTGGGTTTTCCCTCCCCCCCATATTTTTTTTGTTTCCTCAGTGGGAGATTAATTCAGAGGAAGGTTTTCCCTAGACCAAAACTCATCAGCTCTCCCCATCCATAAATCTGGAGGGCAGCAGGGACCATTAGATCATCCCATAACATCCTGCACAGCTATTCCTGCCCTGGGCCCAGAAAAGTGTGTTGAGATTAACATGGATCCTCCAGAAAATTCCAGCATGTTTGTGTGTAGGAGTAATGTCTTCAGATAGAACAGCTCTCCTTTGGAGTAAAAAAACCTTTGTTAAAGGTGAAGAGAGTATCCCTCACTCTTTTGTTTGCCCCTTTGAATTTTTATTACCTGAATATTAATATAATTGGTAACAATAACAGAAGTATGGACAGTATTTTCCTTGAATGCATGTTTTTTGTCTTTCTTGCATTGTACTGTGCCCTGTTGATCCCAGAATATTCCCTTCACCGTTGGCCAATAACTCAGCAGTGTTCTGAGAGTCCTCAGCCAGAAACCCACTGAAATATTTAAATATTTCTTTTAATCCAAGCTCCTTGGTGATGTGTCCTGACTGTGAGTGCCTCAATGTCTGTGGTTGTCGCTGTTGGACAGCACTGATCTTGCCTTTGCAGGCTAAATCTCTCTTCACTGTCCAATAAGGGATTGTGGGAGCATATTTTATCTTTACTGTCCAGTTATCACATGAGAAATCTTCTTTTTTTAAGTTCAAAGAACTCTTAAGGGAAAAGTAGGAAACATAATTCAGGGAGATAGGGCTGAGAAGCATTATTAATATGCTAGGGGTATTAGAAACTCTAGTCTTTCAGCTTAGATTAGTCAGGATGTGATGTAAACACAAATAGAGGGGGGGAAATATTTTAATATACGCATTCGGGATTGAAAAAGTTAACTCTCACCTGACTACACAAGCAACCCAAACCAGGAAATTTGGGCTAAAGAGATGAGAATTTGCAGCCTCATTTCGTATGCAAGAGTTTAGCATCAAGAGTTTAGTGGGACATGATTTACTGCTTGATGATTCCTTCCAAACCACCACCAGTGTTGTGAAAATATCAGGCTCCGCAGAGAATATGTTTTATCAAAATAATGAAAGCTTTGTTCCTTTTGTCACACAATATCTAATGGTTGGGGGTTTTTTCTGCAGTCAGATTTCCTTACAGCTCTTGGCCTCACTACTTTTGCAGCTTGCAGCAACAAGCATTTGCTGGTAATGATCACCGGAGTGCTTGGAAACTGGCTTCACAAAACGTCCTCAATCTCTAGTTTGTGAAGGAGGAAAAGATATGGAGAATTAGCCATGGGGTCGGGGATGGGGGTTCAGTAGGAAAGAATGGTTTGTCCATACTGCTTTCCAGGTGGAAAAGCACAAGCATGATTGCTGGCCTGAACTTTATGCAGATAAGGCACGTGCTTGGTGAAATACATTCAGGATGGCTGCGAGGCAAGTCGAGTCCTGGGCCCCTGAAATGACCCCGTGGCCTAAAGTAACACTGGCTTTAGGGCAAAGGCCCATTGCATGCAGGAGGTATTAAGTAAATCTGAATGTACTTCTGGCTCTCTTACTGCCGTGAGTATCCCAAAAATCTTGGGTTGACCCTTCTGTGGATGGGGCCAAGCAGTTGCATTAGCGAGGGCAAACCGCTGTGGTGCAACGCGTGCCCATGAGGCAACAGTCCAGGGAGGGAATTGTTTGACAAGGCCACAGTGATGCCAGGGATAATGTAGAGGTTTTTAGTGGTTTAGTGGTTTTAGGGGTTGATATGCAGAGCAGGATGCACTGGAGGGTGCCCGAGAGGGGTGCTTTGAGCAGACAGGAGTGCCATAGCATCATAGGACAGTTGGGGTTGGAAGGGACCTTTAAAGGTCATCTAGTCCAACCCCCCTGCAACGAGCAGGGATGTCTTCAGTGAGATCAGGTTGCTCAGAGCCTCATCCAGCCTGATCTTGAATGTTTCCAGGGATGGGGCATCCCTCACCTCTCTGGGCAGCCTGTGCTAACAGGACACCAGGGCCTGTCTGAGCAGCTCTTGGGACCAGACAGGGTGTCCCAGGGCTCCCAAAACACATTCAGTTATTGCTCATTGGGTCACGATCCCACTTCCATTAACTTTTAGTGGTTAGGTGCCTATCTTGCTTGTATCTTCAGCAGCCCTTGGCCTTGAAGAGCGACCTGCTGCAGAGACCTGATGTCCCCACCCTCCTCAGGGTGCACCCTGTCGAGGCCCTGCTTCTGTCCCTGGCTCGCACGAAATGTTTCAAAAGAGAGCACAAGAAATCCTGAAGCCATGGAATGACCTGCCAACAGGGAAAGTTTCCTCCAAATCCTATTACTCAGATGTTGGCTGAGACGCTGGACCATTAATCTTGATATCCCCTGTAAGCACTGTCTGTGTTTGTTTGCTCTCTGCATCACCAGCAGGTTAACCCTGAATCTTCTGGGTGTCCAAAAAGAGGACAAAGGGTCTCATTGCCATTTTTTCTGTCTGAAACAGAGAAGTTCTTTAGATGAAAGCTAGAAAGAAAAGGTGAAGTGCAGTCTCAGACATTATACTTGTCCTGGAAGGACTTGGCAATTAGTTTTCTATGCTTAGAAAATAGTTTTGCTCTTCAGTAGTGACATCCCCCTGGTAAACTGTTCAAAGAGCCAAAGCATATTAAATACACAGAATAAGTAATGTCAAGTAATGCAGTTTCAGCTACACGTTGCAGGGGGATGGGAATGGTAGGGACACAAATAAGTCTGAAGGGATCATGTTTATATGTTATTGCTTCTAATTTCCTAAATTATTATCAATGAGAGAGGCAGAAGGTTCAATGTCAATATGAACTGTTAGCAGTATTTGTTTGAAATCTCAACTGTCATTCTTAACTTCACAGTTTATGTTAAACACAGAAAACTTCAAATTTAAAATAAAGCCCCTTTCTGATAAAGTTGCCAGGGAGAACAAATAATTAAACATACTGAGCTGAGGTCCTGCCAGCTCAGCCCCTCTCAGCAGGCACAATATTGCAAAGCTGTGTCTGAAACGTGTCCTTTCAGTGAGGAATGCAGCTCCCAAAACCTCTTCCCTACTCCACAGCTGGAGCTGCTTCTACCACTGGCCTCTTCCAGGACTGCAAAACTTGCTCAAAGAAAGGGGCTTTGCAATAAAGGATTCTCTGCACAGAGCAGGAGCACAGCACATGTGAACAGGACACTCATGACACGAGGGTCTGCCTCGTGTATCTGTTCAACATCCTGGCACAGGACTGGGGTGTCTCAGTGTTGCCTCAAAACACCAATATCCCTATAACAGTCTCACAAGAAACAGAGCACGTTAGGTGTGAAGCAGAGAGGTGAAAATGAAATAAAGAATGTACTTAAGGGGAAAATGAGAAAATGGTTGTGGGTAAAAAAACCCTCATCTAGAATATTGAGATAATGTAAAATTATTATTCAAAAGGACTCTGGGAAAGGGTGGGATATGAGGACTAAGAGTAGAGAAGAATGAAAGGAGAATACAAAGGAAAAGAGGAAAGAAATAGGGAAAAATCAGAGACAGAAGGAATCATAATTGTCACTTTTTTTATTATTATTATTTCATAGAAAATCTGCTTTTGTACAGCATCTGACTTAACCATGTATCAAACAGACAACCTCAAAGAAATTCACAGCCCTGGAAACGGAGGCCAGAGACAAATTGTAAAGGCTTTGCTCTGACTCTTCTTGGAAGCTGCAGATGTTCATTGTTTGGACACAAAAGGGGCATATTAATCTCTCCAGATGTTCACCATCCATTCTTCCAGAACATTAGTGGGCAGGGAATGGATGCTTTTAGCAGAAACTTCAGTTTCCACCACTGCTTCAGACAGAAGTAATTTTTCAGAGCTGATGTCCTGGCGAGCACCTGCTCCAAAAGCAGGGAGTCTACACAGAGCACTGCCCTTCTCTGCCACCACCCAACACTATATGAAGCCTGAAATTCATGCAACTGCTGATGAACAGACTTCCAAGGAGAATGAGAATCCAGCTTTGCTTCTGACTATTTTACCTGAGGGGAATAAGCAAATATTTAAAATTGCAGAAGTATTTAAATGGTTGAGTGGCTCAGACAGTCAATACAAGGGGAGAACTTCTCTTGAGCCACAGACAAAACACTATTTTTTAAAGAAATCTGAATGTGAATTTGTCCATAATTATGCTTCTTATTCACAGATGAAAAAAAGCAGGTATCAATTTAGCATTACCAAATGTGATACAATTAATTGTCACACATCTATGTTTTCTTGTGTGATTAATTTTTTGGGATGGCTCTGGGTAACAAATGCCCATTTTAATTTGAAGAGCAAAGCTGTTTACCACACTTCTCAATGCCATGTTGTATAAAAACACAAGTGAGATGCTGCAGGAAAAAAAAAGTAATTCAGCAGCAGCAGCATCCAAGTCCCCCTGAAAATCATTCAGATAGTTTTGAACATACTTTCTCCAATATTACTGGCATGGTTCCCTCACATTCCCATTCATGAATTCCCACTGGCAAAAGGCAACCTTCTGCTGGAGCCAACAGACTTAATCCTATGAAAAATACTGTAGGTGAAGGAAGTACATGTGTTGTCTTCCCTGTATGAATCTATAAGAGGAAACAAAACAGGATTTGGTCTTCCACCGACACGAAGAGGATGTTAGAGAGGCATTTGGTTTTTCCAACTTGAATAATTTCAGTGAAACAGATGCTCAGGTGGCAGCCAGGAGGACTGGAGTTTCTCAGCTTGGGCTACAGCTACACTAAAATGTGTGTTGTCCTGCAGCCAAGTATCTCTTTGCTGTTCCACTGGTTTTCCTGCCAGTGCTGCCCAGAGTAGCTCCAGTTTTCCTGTGGGATAGACAGGTCACTTCACCCGACCTGAAGGGGCTCTCAAAATGCCCTTGCCACAAACCAAGGAAAAGATAAAGCCTCGAAGACGAAGGTAAAATCGTGGCTCTCCTCCAGTGAAATCATTGAGGAATTTAGCTACTCCTTTTAGGGAATTCACACCAAAAAATGACGGACATCCAAATATCTCGCACAAAATCCATGGGAGCTGTTGTATGCAAAAGTTTGGTAAAAGCACTCACTTCTGCCTGCAGGTGGGTAACCCACTTACACAAGAAAACCCCACACCTTGTGACAGCCAGCAGAGGACAAGGAAGACACTGCTGATAGGAAAAATATGACTAAAAAAATTAACGTGCCATTAAAACAGGTATAAATACACATTATATTACATGGGTGAAACTGTGCTTTCTTTAGTGTACGTGCCATTTTTTTAATAATTCATACACTAAGTGCTAAAGTGGTTTCTTATGCCATTAGGTGGTGCTTTCAGTAAGTAATGGAATAAATAGTTCTTGCACGGTTCTCTTTCTGCATCGTGTTCTTGTTTTCTGAAGTAAAAGTGAATTTAAGCAAAACCACCACAGGTGTCTCCTCCTTCCAAAGCCCAGGGGCCTCGCCCAAAGCTGTGCATCACGTTTCTGAGGCGCTCTGGCTCCCCTCGGGCGTGATGAACTGCACTTTGGGCACGATGAGGGAGGAGTTGGTTCTCCGCATGGAGTTGCTCCTCCGGATGGAGTTGTTCCTCCTCATGGAGTTGCGCTTCCGCAGGGAGTTTTGGTGGGACAGCTCGCTCTTCTGCAGGGTCTGGATGAGGATGGAGGGCTTCTCGTCGAGTTCCCGAGCGCTGCAACGCGGCGCCGCCACCTTGACGGTGTTGCCGAACTTGGAGTAGTCGACCGCGTACACTCCTTCCTCCTCGGTGACGATGGGCACGAAGCGGTGGCCCCACAGGATCTCCTCGGCCACGTAGGAGGTTCTGGCCTGCGTCGTGATGCCCGTTGTCTCCACGACTCCTTCAAGTATCACGATGAGCTCCAGGTCCTGGAGCGCCAGGTCGGCGGCGGAGATGTCGTAGAGGGGGCTCCGCTTGTCTATGACGTGACAAATGATCAAGGGCGCCACGAGGAAAATGTTGTTGCTTTCGATGGGGTTGTCCACGGGGATGTCCACCTGGTGAATGGGTATGACTTCCCCTTCGGGGGTCGTGGTCTTCCTCACGACCTGGATTCTCACCGAGGCGCTGATGATCATGCTCTTCCTGAGGTCTCCCACTCGGAACATGAAGCAGAGTTTGCCGTTGCGAACGGCGATGACGGCCTGCCGGCTGAAAATCAGGGTCTCGGCTCGCCTGTGGGCTTGCGCTGTTTTCATGAATATGCAGCCCAGCATGACAGCGTTGATGATCAGGCCCACGATGTTCTGCAGGATCAGCACCGTGATGGCCAAGGGACATTCCTCTGTCATCATCCTGCCCCCGAAACCAATGGTCACCTGGACTTCAATGGAGAAGAGGAAAGCGGAGGTGAAAGACCTGTAGGGGAAGATTGCACCAAGTTAACTCCCAGGACATGGGAACACAAACTGGGAAACTGCTCACATGTACTTTGCAGAAACAAATTTAAGGACATATTTGTACAGTTCTGGCGTACTTAGGCCTTCTGTTAACACCAGCAAAACCACTGTGGGCTTGCTGAGTGTGGTTGATGTAATATCTGACGGTGGCAGGGAAACCTCAGAGCCTGAGCCCCTAAAAGACTGTAACACAGACCATGAGCAGCTCATGGAACAACATCCTGCCCACTCTGTCAGTCAACAGCTCTGTAACACCTGGGCTTTCCACCTCCTCCATCCCATGAAGCTCTTGGTGGAGAGAGGTGGTTTTGGCAACAGTGAGCAATCAGCTGGCACACCGAGATCCTTCCACCAGCCTGTGCAGGGAAAGGAAACAGGGAAAATTGCAGCATTTCATTCTACCACCTGAATCATGACCCAGAATTTCCTGGCGAGAAAGGGGACGCTCCCAGATTCATGACACTTCCCAAAACCCGGCTTGCCTTGTGACTGAACCTGCAGGATCAGGCTGCAGAGAGAGGCCAGTGGCCTTCACAGTGTCCCCTGCACATCCTGTGCCCCAGGGCTTGGGTTTAGCTCACTGCCATGGCAAGACCAGCTGGAAAATTTCAGCACACAGAAGTGGGGTGTGGAAGTGTGGGTTAAGTTAAATTCCCTAATATTCTATACTAGACATCAGAAAACCCTGTCCACAAACTTTCCAAAAGACATGATTTACAGTAGCCCACAATGTCATATCCCCTGTATATATCAGGGTCATTATTTTCCTTTTAAAACCAAAGATATCCTTCAGCAAAGTCTCATGTGTCTAAAATCAGTACCTTGGGGTTTATCTGGTAAACTTGCAGCACGCTGGGTCTCATATGAGTTAACATTTTTAACACCTTTTTAACACAGTGCTGTCCCCCAAATCTGAAGCACTGCCATGCTCAACAGGGCTTTACCTATGGAAAATATATCCTGCCCATGAAGATCATTCACTGAGTTTGCTTTACTTTTCAATTAATCTGATTTTAAATATTTTTGCTTTTTTTCTTTTTTTTCCTAATTGTATTTTCACTGGGGTCATGAGGTGACATTTAAACAGCATGGGCAACATCAGGGATAATTTTCTACAGAAAGAGAAAGTCCATCCTTCAGAAAACCAGCCAGTCTCTGCAGAGATATCTTTAAAAGAACTTTTAATTTTACCTTTTCTATTTTTTTAATTTTTAACAAATTCCTTTATATTGAGGGGGGTTTACTTGTGCAATCCACTCTTAAGAAATTGGGTATGAAGGAGTTAACTAATATAAATCCATGGAATGATTACTTATGCTCATGAATATTTATTTACATGCAGAATGAAGCTTCTGGATTAAACTTAATTCAGTTTAATTCAACTTAAAGCTCTGCAGAGTAAATATCCTGATTTCCCTTAACAATTAACCTTTTCTTTTTAAAAAGAAAAACAAAGTAAAGGAAATCCACTTTTAACAGTGGAAGCAACTGAAACAGCAAGCTTGTAAAGCATTTTGACCATGTGAAAAGGGAACCAGAAACTCCAAATCACACTGTTCCCAGGTCCTTTCCCTTAGAGCTGTGTAGCAGTTTTCCTTTTTGGATAATGTTTGCTTTCTGTGGCAGAGCTGGGAGACGTAGAAACCTCTTCAGTACTTTGAAAAATTGAAGTGCTGTGCAAGTTCTGGATAAAATTTCAAAAGCCAGATTTCCCGTAAATCTGTAATGGCACCTGCCCAAGAAAGCTCTCCTGAAATATCTGTGGACCTAAGCTTCAGGGAAGTAGGTTAAAAATTATTTGCCATTATTTTGGCATATAATATTAAATGCAATATGAAAGATATTTTGCACCCAACAATTCGCCATCCTTAAAAATGGCAGCAATCCCATTGTTACTACCTGGCTTTGACCAAAGTGGGAGCCAGATTTAACAAGGCCAAGTATTTCACTATGAAGGGAGAGGATTTTCCATGGCTTGCACATGGACGCTCCAGCAGCTGCTGACTGAGCCACCCCCGCTACTGGCACAAGGGAGGGATGTGTGTTCTTTGGCATGGGCTAAAACAGAAAGCTGCACCGATTCACTCACTCTGCTTTTCCACGCCTCTCCTGGCTGCCCTGGCAGGAGACATCCTGGAAAAGCTGCCAGTGTGGGGCTGCAGCAGCCAGGGCTACAGGGAGGGGATGAGGGGCAGAGTCCTGGCAATGGATGGGCCTGGTTCCAGCGGCACAAAGCCCTTGGCTTTGACCCGGCTCAGGTCCTGCAGGATGGCCCAGCAGCCACCCCATGGGGTGGGCCAAGCTGAGGGGGTTGCCAGCCACACAGAGGGATGTCCCCTCAGCTGATCCTGAAGAGCTGGAGGGTTGTAGCTGCTCACTAATTCCAGCTGGACCAATCCCACAAGTCCCAGAAATGCCGGGGGTAACACTCCTGCGGGCGCAAGCTGGGTCGTGACATCTCATTTCAGAGGAGACTGCTCGTGGCCACACATTGGAAAAGAAATAAGGCAGCAACCCCTGCTCCAATCCCCCCAAACCTAATGAAGGTTAGCTGAGAAAAATCCCCATTTCCTTTAGCTTGGCAAATCCCCATGTAGCAAAAAAATTGTCAAAACAGAGGGAGAATTAAATCCCTGCTCCCTCATGAGCCAGATACAATGTCCCTTCAAACGTGGTGAGGTGCCTCAAAACTATGTAGGAGAAAGGAGAAAAGGGAAGTGGATTCTCTGACGTCTCAGGGCACCCTGCAGCTCCCCAGACCCTCACAGCACTGCAATGTGTAAGGCCAGCTGAGCTGGGGCAGTCTGGTGGTACCAAACCAGGATTTTTCTCTCTAAAAAAACCCAGATTTAACAGATTCTGAAGTCACCTTATTGCTCACCCCACCTCCAATTAACAAACAGTCTTCTCTTCCGTGCATGAATGTGCCAGTTTATCGGTGCCTTGACAACTGTCATGGGTTTGGGGGCGGAAGGTAAAACACTCTAACAGGTGACATTTAATCTAGTCATCCCTAAGCTTTCACTGTCTGACACGTCATGTTCACTGTGGAAACTGTTCCTCTGTCAAACCTGCAGCTTCACCAAGGTATTTTGAAGCACCCCATATTTAACTGCCCTGGGGGGGGGTCATCTTGAAAGACATCCAGTTTTGCCCTTAGTGACGCTCTTCCTGCTAGCCCTGCCTGGCACCCACAGCTGGTGTCCTGCCTCTGGGGCACCACTCTGGAGTGACCACCAGGCTGGAGATGCTCCCGCTGCCGTAGACAACGTTACAATACATATAACACATACCCACTCTTGCAGCAGGCTCTTATCTCGACAGGCAAGGTATGTTACCCACAGAGTGTGGAGACACATGAAAAGCAGCAGGTCTCCCTCTCTCTCAGATCCTGTAAGGAATCAAAGACATCTACAGTACAGTATTTTCCAAGCCCGGCAGGCTTGCTGAATATACGCAACCTAGAGGAAAACACTGCACTTTTCAACTGTCTCAACCAAACACAACCGTTTCATCTGTATAACCCAAAAGCTGCATTTTAGGCAACGCCAGGACAGCAGGCAGCAATACTTCCACCCCTTCCTTCACCCCACCGACCGCACTTTACCTGACACACGTCACGCACGGCGTCCACTTGGTGCTGTTGGCGGCGTTCTCTGTGCTCGGGTCCATGTCGCCGTGGGCGAAAGCCACCAGCCACCACATCATGGCAAAGAGCAGCCAGCTGCACAGGAAGGACATGGTGAAGATGACCAGCGTGTGACGCCACTTCAGGTCCACCAAGGTGGTGAAAATGTCTTGCAGGAATCGCCCCTGCTCGCGGATGTTCTTGTGCGCCAGGTTGCAGGCGCCGTTCTTGGCGATGAAGCGGGCTTTGCGCGGCCGGTCCCGGATGCGCGGCTTGCGCAGGTTCTCGGCAGCGATCCGTGCCAGCACATACTCTTCAGGGATGATACTCTTCCGAGCCAACATCCTCCTGCCACCATAGTCCACTCACAGCGAGATGAGAAGTGGGGGGGGGTGGTGGTCCCTCTCGAGTGTCTGCACTGGGCTCGCTCTACCTTGCAAAGAGAGAGAACCCGGTCAAATTTGCCACTACAGGCAAGAAGCCCCAGCTAGGTGCCCCCTACCAAAACCCTTTACATTAAATGCTAATTCTACAGCGCCCTCCCTCTTTCCGACTATCAGTTTTATAGGAGCGGTTGGTATCAGCTCGTAACAGAAAGGAAAGATGCCATTTGGACGCTCCTTGCAGGAAGGGAGGCTGCACAACAGCCTCTCAAACGCGGTGTAAAGTACCGTGACGTACAACAGGTCGGTTCCTCGGGCTGTTTCTCCAGGAGGCAGCAGTGCCCAGGTGGGTACCAGAACGCGAATCACTAAGTTACTCGCATCCTTGAGGACCTGAAGAATCGGACGTCTCCGGTTTGAGCCGGGGCTCGTCTGTGGAGAGAGCGTGGAGACTCATTCCTTACGGCCACAGCCCCCCAGCACCCCGCCGAGAGCCCCTGCCCCGTCCCCCGCGAGCATCACAAGAAGCAGCCGAGCTGGAGGTGCGGGAAGCAGGGAACAGCCCTCCACGGAGCAGGCGGTCGCGCTTGCCCTTCTCAGCTCTCCTTCCCTTCCGGGATCAGGCGGGGAAGCCCTCCCTTTATTCCCAAACTTTGTCCCCAGACGGGGTGACAGCACAAGCCCGCGGAGAAGCCCGGCTCCCCGGCGGGCTGGCCCGTCCCCCCGGGGGAGGGCAGGGGCTGCCTGACCCCGCACCGCCCCGCAGGGCCCCGCAGCCCCTCCGGCTCTCCCCACAGCAGCGGGCGGGACGCGGGCGGGGCGGGGAGCGCTCCTTGCGCTGCGCGGTGCCCGCGGCGGATGCGGCGCACGACGAGGTTGGGAGCAGCCCTGGGAGCAGCCCTTGGAGCAGCCCATGGAGCAGCCCATGGAGCAGGGGACCGAGGTGCTCGCACGGCTCGTGGGTGTTAAAAAAAAACACCAGCCAGCAAAGCCAGCCCCGGCTGCACTGGTGGTTGCTGCGCCTGGTAAACCAGGAGTTGTGCCGCCCTAACTCTGTGTCTCCCCTCGAATCCGGCTGGGACGGCTTGCAAGCAGAAAGCGAAGCCGCGCTCGGGAGATGGAAGCCAGAATCTCGTGAGCTGCGCCGCCTTTGACAGCTTAACAACCTGTCTCTGCGTGAAAAGGAAAAAAGATGTTCCTTCTCATGCGTCGCAGCTATTGTTGGGCAAAGTCGGGTCCCTTACGCTGTTCAGCTGGACAGCCAGCACTGGTTTTTGTGTTTGGGATGGGTATAGGAGAAATTACGACAAAAGAAGACACCTCGTGAAGTCACTGAAGTTTTTCTCTTTCCCACCAGTTGAGGTTTACAGCTTTGGCTCTAGTGTTTAATGGAAACTTGCATTCTTGCAAATGCCAGGGGTTTATGTTCTTATTTTTTTCCCCCTGAAGTCTTTGGGTTTGTAAGAGGAAGAATAAACAGTGCATCAATTTTACGAAAAGATCTAAATTTAGATTTTAATGAAGCAAAGTGCAGAGATTTCATCGTGTCAGATTGACTCCCCCATGTCCAAGGAATGTGTCTGTGTTTGTGTTCAGTAGGGAAACTTCTAAACTTTTCTGTGTATCACTCAAGCAAATTACCTGTACAGTATAAAATTTATCCAGAACAAAACACTTCACTCCTCTCTTTAAACTAGAGAAAAAAAGGCTTGACAGCCCTGCTGCCATCAGGAAGGATTTAAGTGTATTCAGGCTTGGAAAAACTGAGAAGGCACATTTGACAGGCGGTGTAATCCTCAGCTTGAAGATATCCACCCTGCTGAACACATGCACGTGCTCAGCTTTAAATAGATGAGTGGTTCCTGGAAACTTCTCCAGCACTGTCCTTTGCCAGTACCACATACCCAGCATCCAGAAGAGAGACAGACACAAAGCCCCAGTCATATTAGGCAATTAGCTAAATATTGGTGTGTGAAATTAACTTTAGGCAAATGAGAAGCTGCAGTCTGAAAAACCAGAATCTAAACCAAATACCTTTAGATTCTAACCAGACTCTGAGCACAAATACATAAGGTCACCTGGGGGAGTATCTGCAGGATCAGAGTTTCAGAGGTGCCAGCTCTGAAACTTCCTGCACTGGGCTTGGGGAACTCAGAGCATCATCCTGCTGCAAATAGGGTGGCAGGGACAGAGCTGGGGGGCTGCCTTATTTTTTTGATGCAGCTGATGCAGCCTCCAAAAGTACATCTCACTTGGGTCTAACTATTGGAAATAAAAGATTTAATAAACATTAAAAAAAAAAATCCCTTTTCCCTTTTCCTGTATCCTTGTAGCTCCTATGAAAAGTTTGCTCCATACTAAGGGTAGAGACAAGACTGATATTCCCCAGGAATGCTGGCTGCAACTCAAAAAATAAAGAACTGCCTGGGAACTGCAGAGAACAACTCCCACCCCTCACTTTTCAGAAGGTCCTTGACTTGCATTACTTTGCTTCTGACACAAATTGATTCATGTCACACACCCAATTGCATAGTTTCTGCTGACATTCTTGGAATCCACAGTTTTATAAACAGGGACACAGAAACACCAAGAAATGTGATTTTATTTACCTGGCACCTCAGAGCATTACACACCCGTGGGGCTGCTTTCAGCCTCAGCCCCTTCTCTGGGGGCTCAGCTGCTGCTGTGCTGCTCACACCATCTCTTCTGGCAGTGACTGCGACTGTGTGGCATAAAATCAGTGTGTGCATCAGCAGCTAGTTTGGAAAAATTGGATCTAAACCATCTCTGAGGGCAGGTGGGAGCAAGGAGCAACTTTCCTCAAGCTGGTCAGGTGGAACAGAAGCTGCTTCCAGAGTTGGTACTGTCAGGCTCCCCTGTGAGCTCTCAGCCCCACGTGTTCCCTGGTACCCTGCTGGGGGTTTCCTCACCCTTCATTGGGCACCATGCAGAGGGTGGAATTTTTGTAGCTGAGACAGGAAGGGATCCATCAAACTCACACAAAAAGGTCTTGGCACAATCCCAGTGTGACTAAAGAGAAGTTACTGACGGTTTTACCCATCACTGTACATTGGAGGAAAAGTGCTCACAAAATCCTACCTTTCTGTACTGAAAGAGCTGCCCTCTCACAGGAGGAGATGCCTTCCTCCCTGCTTACACTGGAGATGAGCTTTGAGTAAGCCTGCTGGGCCATGACCACAGGGGTGTGGAGATCAGGGGCACCAGACATGATTTTGAGCACAGCATCCACTTCCCCAAGTTGCAGCACAAGAATATGCTCTGGAGAGTGACAGCTACCAAAAACACTCCCCTTTGACCTTTTAAATACTTGCTTGGTTGCCACATGCACATTTAAGTCAGAGATTTAAGTAACAGCTGGGAAAATCTCCTAAAATGTCTCCTCACCCGTTCGGTTAGGAACACAGTGTCTGAGTGCTGTGAGCACAGCCTTTTCAGGAAAAAACATGATCAGAATTGATGGCAAGTTTTGTTGGGTCCAGTTTTGTTATGGCCCTTCATGCATCTCCTCCTTGCTGTTTCATTCCCCTCCACCCACAGGAGTTACTGATAATATGGTAAATATGACTTTACAATTATGTCTATCTAAAAGGAGGATTAAATAACGTGCTTAGACGTGAATCTGAAATTTCCACATTACAGCCATGTGCAGCCCTTTCAGAAAATCCTGCTTCGTAGTAAGTTCTGTTTGAAATTCTAATCTTAGCTTAGAGATAGGATGACTTTGCAGGCTTCCAGAGATGTCATGCACTTAGAAAGAGGCTTCCACAGACACACAGGGCTGATAAGCCATATTCGGATAGCGTGGATGAACTCTTCCCCAGATGAGCTGGCAGGACATCCATCAAACATGAAAGAGCAGAAACTGCAAACTAAGGGCATCTGTTACCCTGAAGCAGCTTTTTTTTTTTTTTTTTTTGGCTTGTTTCATGCAGCAGGACAAAAATAGTCTGTCATCAAAATACATGTAACTAGTGCCACTCATCCAATATAAGCTGCTTAGTGAGGTTTGTTATATGCCCTTTCCCGGGGCAGGAGTTTATGCTGAGGCTCTGGGAAGAGGAGCCCCACTTTGGGTTTGGACTCCTTAGTGTCTTCCTCTTGCATTCCTCCATTTTTTCCCCATAGGGTTACCTCAAAAACTGCACTCAAAAAACAAACTATACTCGAAACAGCAGAGTTCTCTGAATGTTTGAGCTATTCCCAAACTCAAGAGAGTCCCAGAGCAAGATCTGCTAATCTGCTCCTCAGTGACCAGGCACAGCTCTGTACATTCCTTGGTGTCACTGCCCTCTTCCTTCTGCTCAGTCTCATCTCAAGTTTCCAAATGACATTTGGATTTTACATCCTGTGGAGCAGGGATTTCCTCTCTAAATGATATCTCAAAATGTCTAATACCTGATTTTTAAAAAAAAAAATCTTCCACTGCCAAGTTGTTTGTCCAAGTCTTTCAGGAAGAATTTCTTCACTGAAAGGGTAGTCAAGCTTTGGAAGGGGCTGCCCAGGGCCATGGTGGAGTCCCCATCCCTGGAGGTGTTCAAGAAATGACTAGATGTGGCACTCAGTTGACAAGGGGGTGTTCAGTCAAAAGCTGGACTTGATTATTTTGGAGGTGATTCTGTGATTCTTCCATGGCAGGGTTTGGGCTTCTGTTGGGCAGCACCTCCCTCCCACCCGGTACCCAGGAGTGGTTTGGGTGTGGGATGTCCCAAGCATAGTCCAGAGAATGTTGTAAATGTACAGTATGGACCTTATTTTGGGATAGCTGTGGGTTTAGACACAGGGATGCTCCCACAGATGGGCAGTTTCACTTCTCCCATTTTATTTGGCTGTGTAGGTAGAACCTAAAGGTTGAATCAAGGAGCAGGTAAAGTTGCTCCCTGCAGCAAAAAGCCTTTTCCATAACTGATTATGTCTGCTGGCTGCAGGGTGAGGGGTTAAACCAAGATTATGCCATTGGTAAAAGAGAGATGTTATGTCTTATTTTAAGATCATGTCACAGAATGACTGGCAACTCCAAGCCCTCAAATCTCAGATGCTGTGGTGAGACCTGGAGAAGTGGAGGGCCCCAAGCCCGAATTATTCAGCCATGAAACTCTGCAGTGCTCAGAGCCTCTAGAACCTCAGGTTCCTGCCTCTGATGGAGAAATCTAATGGTCACACTGCTGAAGGAGTAAGGGCCTGATCTGGCCAGTAGAATAAAAACACATATAACCATTAAATATGAAAGAATATGCTGCTTTGGGGTATCTGTAACTGTGATCCTGAAGGGTGGTGGTTCTGGACCATGTCATTTACACTAAGCTGCATTAGTTCCTTAGTTACATGGTTAAATATTTTACTGGACGTTTTAGGGATATTTATGGATATAGCCAGTAAACTCTGAAGTAAATTAAAGGGAGAGTTAAGAAATGTCATGGGAATAGCTGTGAGGAACTGTTAAGGGCAGTCCTAGCTGACACTGTTCATTACTTACTTATACCTTTAATCCAAAAGTTGTATAACCATGTAATGTATTCATATATAAACCAGACTGATATACATACATGGGAATGAATGCACTGGGCAGTGAAATGTGCAATGTGTGAGCTGAATGCTGCATTATTATACAGTACTTCATAGGATGAAAATCTCCATGTTCCATGAAAATAAAAGAAGGCATCTTGCATGTGATGGATGAGAATTACACGAAAGAGAAACTAATTTAAAAAGAATAAAATATTTAAATGACTTCTTGTTTATAATCTCTTAAGAATGTGGCTTATTATATTAGAGAAACAAACAGGCCCTACCAGGAATGTGTGTTATGTTTGCATGGGTAGTGTGTAACAGCAGACAAATGCTGTTCATAATGAATAATTAATAGTAACTGTAGTAAAATCTCTTTTCTCTTGAAGGATTACATTTGGAAGCATCTCTGAACTCCGTGGCTTCCCACAAGCCAGTACTCTCAGCTGTCCTGCCATAACAGCATCAGCAAGCTGCTAATTTGTTAGAGAGAGCTTCTTCCTTCCAACAACTTTTTGATAATTTGAAAACCTGTTCATCTTTCCCCACAGCTCTGCACACAGGTCGATTCTGGGGGAGAGAAAACAAGGCATTAAAAAAAACAGGGTGGAAATGATTGAGGTGTGTGCGTGGCAATGAATAATTTGATTTACGGTTTTGTTTTGCAGACTTTTCTTAGTGCTCCCTTAGTTTTGCCTCTGAAAGGATTTATTTCCAAAGAAACTAAGCAGCTCTTCACATGCTACCCTGGAATTTATATCAGAGAATTTATGTAACATATTTTGATTTTAAATAAGGCTTTCAAAAGCACTACTTGAGGATACAAATATGATGAGCTAACTTTTGCTTTTAAACACATTTAATGGGAGAATCATTGCTCCAGAGAGATTTTTAGAAGTAGCACTGTGGTTTCACTAGATATTTTCAAACAGATTTCAATTGGCAGTATCACACTGGGTTATAGTGTTTCCCAGGGAAACATGCTCCAACTTTTGCCACCAGATAATGGAAATATGATAATGGAGAGATGGCCCCTGTCCACAGCTCTTTTTTACAGAAGTGTCTGTTTGCCTCAAGTGTATTATATCTTCATTTGTGATAAAATACCTAAAAAAGTTTGTGCAAAATGTATGTGTGAGGTCTCCTTCAGCTTCTCTTTAGCAAAGTGGTCTGTGAATGTATCAGCATCCTTTCACAACAAAGCACGACAGCCCATTGCCTTAGGAAGCAAAAAGGACACAATTAATGAAATAAAACAATTTATTTTCTAAGAAGTCGTAAGAAAACAACTTGACCACGTTCAAAATTGTATTTGTATTTTAAGGAAACATAATTCTATAGGTTACTATTTACTGAGGTTTTATATATAATGAGATGGCAAATTCTTTGGGCCATATTCTTCCCTGTGAGGGTGGGGAGGCCCTGGCACAGGTTGCCCAGAGAAGCTGTGGCTGCCCCATCCCTGGAAGTGTCCAAGGCCAGGTTGGATGGGGCTCTGAGCAACCTGGGCTAGTGGGAGGTGTCCCTGCCCATGGCAGGGGGTTGGAATGAGATGAGCTTTAAGTTCCCTTCCAACCCAAACCATTCAGTCATCCTATAATTCAGTGATCCTTCTACTTTGCTGCTTCTGTCACAGAAACAGTTAACAGAAAAAGAAATGGAGATGAGGTGAGAAACATAATTAAGTATCTCCCGCAAAGATGATTTTCCTCTGTCCATAGCTAAAGAAATGTACACACGGTCAGTGTTTGCATTCAAAGCTCCTTTGCAAGAGGAGGAAGTTCATAGTTCTAGTGCATAATATCTCAGTAATGAAAGCTTGATTAGTTTAATGCTTAGAGGAACAAACCAACCTCAAAACATGATACTTGAGTGTTCCCCTGAAGGGGAGGGGTGTTATGACAGAAAGATAAAGATGGGGGGAAAGGAGAGGGAGTGCAGTGCTGTGTGAGAGGAGAAATGGGGCAGAGGGTATGAGGCTAAATCAGGAAGGAGTGGGAGGGCACAGGCAGAAAAAGGAGCATTCAGGGATACAAGTTGGAGCCTCAAAGAAGGTGTGATATAGGGAGATGGTGAAGAAAAAAAGTGAGGATGCTATGGAAGAGAATGAGGTTGATGTTTCCTTTACCATGTACATGCCACAGCTCAAGGAAACTGCTCCCAAACAGGACCCACTTCATTTCCCTTCTGCACCCTTCTTAGTAACAAAACAACTGTGCTAATATCAGCAACACCCTACTCTGCTAGAGGAAAGCACATTAAAAAGTTCACCCCAGCCCTTGGTGAATATATGTGCACAGCAGCTGTAACAGGAGACCTCCTACGTCTACAGCAGGTGGTTTATGTTTGTTAACTCTGTTTGGACTTGTGTATTTTTGAATAGGAATAATTGCTTTAGAAATCAGATTGTGTTTTTAAACCTGCTTACCCATCACTCTGACCATGGGTAACCTAAAAGCAGGGCCAGTATTCCTGCTCTCCTCCCTCAAAACAAAGGAATCGGGCTGGTAGGTTTTTCTCATCCCATGATATGTTTTCTGTGTGTTTAAACATCAGTATCAACTTCTACAGCTCTGGATGAGCAAGAAAGTTGCTTCTTGCACCTGTAATGGCTCTGGGACAAATGTGAGAGAAAAGAGGGGTTAATTATTGGCCTCTCTTAAATATCACAAGATACCTCACACAACCCCAGGCAACCATTTAATGTAGTAGGAGCTGGGATCTCACTGAACTAGTTGGCATTACTTAAAATAAATCAGGATTGCATCATCATCATCATCAAAGATATGCAGATAAACAAAGTTTTTTGTGTTTGATACTGGCTGAGTCTCACAGCACGGAATGCAGTTAGCACTGAAGACAATGAAATTAAATCAAGAATTATTTTAGTCTCCTGGCTGTGAAATTTGGGTAACAATATGTGCTTCCGCTGGAAACATCTGCTTGTATTTTTAGTTTATTTTATATGCATGACAAAGGTCAACACAGGGAATTAATCCAGAAAAGAAGAAAAACTTTTCACAGCAGTAGACAGGGAAATCACAAAAGTACTTCCCCTTATAAAGAGCTTCTTTGTTTAGCTGTGTCCCACAGCTTTTATTTCCAATAGTTAGAGGGAAAAAAACCCTCAAAAATGAGTAAAAGAGATAAAATACTGTATAATTATTGTGCTACCAGATTAAATATAATCCCATTTTTAAGTCCTACAACTTCTCTAAAATTCATTGCATTTTCTTTGGGACAAATACTGTGTCTTATGTTATTTTAACTGCACTTAAAAATAAGCTTAAGTGTATCTTGTGGTCTTCCTTAATCTGGTGAATAAGAATCACATTGAATATTGTTATAGGAGCTGGTGTCTCAACTGTGCCTCTGAAAATATGTGTGTGAAACTCCTTCTGGAGGTTTCCATGGAGTTGACCTGGCTCAGGATTTAACCATGTCCATTAGTCAAGTGCAGGCAACCTTTCCAAACCTGTATGAGGCAAATATCTATCTAACTTCACTTAAATTTTCAAGATATAAATTGAAAATCATACCTTTCACTAGATCTGATGCAGAGGTGTGCTGGAAATCGGTAAAGGAAAAGGTTATCCCAGGATAAAAAAATAAGGACTAAAGACATACAAAACAATTAGTGGTTGGCTAATGAAGTGCAATATTTTAGTGGGCATGATTAAAAGATTGGCTAATACCAAGTTTATAAATTCAGATGAATTTTAATACAAAATCTTGAGATACTAGTACAAAATTCCTCTACAAGCCTATCAAAGCATGCATAGTTATAGGGTGATTTGAATCTCTGGCTGATGGAAGTTGGCAGAATTAATATGGATTTAGGAAGAAGTGACTGTAGGAATAAGCCATCGTTGCACTGAAGTGCTAACTGGAGTGAAGGACAGGAAGGATTTCCTTGTTCCTGATGAAATTCCTTTCCCTCATTCACTGCTCCTACACTACAACTTGGAGAGCAAAGTTTATGCCTTTGGAATGCAGCAGATTGCCCCAGGCCTTACGGGGTTGGAATTTTTTCCCATTTTTTCCCCTCTGGGGACAGAATGCTTCTGGGGAACCTCTCGTTTCCTTGACAAAGTGCACGATTCAATTGCCAGTTCCAGCCTAACATATGTACTTTATAAGATCAGTGCATTCTTTTGCTCTCTATAAAAGACAATAAAGTCCATAAAAAGTCTAAGGAAAATGCCAAATTCCCAGGAAGCAGAAACTCCTCCCTCCGTGTGTGCATGTGTGTGTGCGCGTGAAGTTTAATAGCTTTGAATAAAGTGACATTTTTATTGCTCCAAGGCATACATGTATTGCAATGGGTTTTATTATTTTGGAAGATGGAAGTGTGAAGAAAGAAGCTCTAAAAAAAGGACAAAAAAGGTAAAAGTGATGTTACATTGAATAGAAAATTTTCGCGTTTCGTTTGTTTAAAAATAAGCTATTAAAAATTGCATCGTGTGATTTCTTCACATGTCAGCCCGGACAAAGGAAGCAAAGATGCCATCTTCCTGGGAAAGGAGGTTCTCAGGTGTGTCGTATTCCAAGATGTTCCCTCTCTTCATGACGATGACCAGGTCTGCAGTGAGGATGGTGTGAACCCGATGCTGCCCGAAAGGAAAGCAAACACAGGTTTTCATTTTGATGATTCCCACTACAGGTCTTTAATGGGCCTAGTGCCAGGCACAGCAAGCTGGGGAAGGGCTATCCTTGTTTATCCTTTGTGTTTGGAGTAGGTCCCTGTACTTGATCTTTAATCTGATGTCCAGATTACAGCCTGGGCCACCAAGCCTGAAAACACTAAGCATGCACTTCACTTTTGAGTCCTAATTGCCACTATAGATACCACAGCTGTTGGAATAAGTCCTGTGGTATCCCTGAAATGCATCTTCCCCTAGGGAAATACGGATGAGAAACGTCCTGGATATGCCTGCACTGCCAGGTGGCTGAGCATCTTGCTCTGCTCCTTGGTCTCTGTACCCCAGAGACTGGTAACCCATCAGTCTCCTCTCCCTCTGGGCTGTGCCCTTCTATAAAGGAATTATCTGAGATCTAATTTGACTGTGCTCCAGGCAATAGTTTAACCCCGTGGGCAACAGGAATGAAACCAGTTTGAGTTCAACTTCATGTGAATTCAGCCACTCAGGTATAGATGGGATGGATTCTTTAAAGTGGGATGTTTCTGTTTACAGGCCGAAAGCCAGGGATCACTTTATGGGTTGGGCTCCTTTGCTGTGACAGTTTCGATGTCTAAGCTTTGAAATTACCTGTGTTTAGCATAAACAGTCACGAAATTAAGCAAACCCAGGAACCACACAATAAACACCTTCTTGCACCATCGTCTCAGGAGCTGTGCAGTGGAAAGGCAGCAGAGTGAAAGGAAACTAAAGAGGGAAAAATAACTACCAAAGAGCCAGAAGTCTTGTGAACAGTGTGGACTGAGAGAGTCTACTTGTGAGTCTTCACCAAAGTGGTGAACAGGCCGTCCTCTTTGAGGAGTAAGTTTGAGGCAGCATCACATTCAACTAGAAAGCCCTCAGAAAGGACTAGGACAAGATTGGCATCCAAGATGTGAGATACACGGTGCTGGAAAAAAAGAAAAGAAAAGCAGGTGGGTGAAGGAAGGATCAGCTGAGAGCAAAGAGAGGAAGCAAATGAAGCCAACTCTGTCAGGAAAGCTAAATATTAATGTGTGCTGTGTTGCCTGAGACACCAAATTTGGAAAGGCAAAGCAAAAGGAAAGTGAGAGCACCTGAAGGGAGACAGATTGAGAGAGACTTTACAGGAGCATGGAGGGACAGGGCAAGGGGGAATGGCTTCAAACTGACAGAGAGCAGGTTTAGATTGGATATTAGGAGGAAATTCTTCCCTGTGAGGGTGGGGAGGCCCTGGCACAGGTTGCCCAGAGAAGCTGTGGCTGCCCCATCCCTGGAAGTGTCCAAGGCCAGGTTGGATGGGGCTCTGAGCAACCTGGGCTAGTGGGAGGTGTCCCTGCCCATGGCAGGGGCTTGGAATGAGATGATTTTTAAGTTCCCTTCCAACCCAGGCCATTCTATTATTCTATAATCCCAGTCAGAAGGACAATATGAAAATTGGAATGGTGTGTAAATGAAGGAGAACATGCACACCACTGGCACCTTCAGCATTCACACATCCAGGAACCTCACAGCACATTGTAAATGAGCTGGGTTAAGCGGTTTGCCCGACACAAACTAGTCACTGACAGACTGGGAGCCAGAGTCCAGGAGGCCTGACTCTAATCTCTGACCACAGGACTGGATTCCAGACAAAGCAAATGAAACAGCTGTTGAAACATGCACTCATCCCATGGAGAAAACATCTGTTTGTTGACTAAGCCTGCTGTCACAAGGTGGAAATATTCTTTGTGGTATCCACTATGTGAGTGCATGTGTATCTCTGCACATTCATGTGTATACCTGCACAGATTTATGGAATTTTTGGGCAAGTGAAAAGGCAGGAAAACAGAAAAAAATACTATAAACCCTTAGTTGAAGAGATCTTAAAGCTTGGGCAATTCCCATTGATTCAGTTTTCTTAAACTTTTATCATAAACACAGCTTTTTATCCTGAAAGAGAGAAAAGACAATCGAAAAACCACACCGAAGAGATTTTGAAATCTCAACTCATAATTTTGGGTTGTGATTGTAGGGCACTAAACATACATAGACTTCAGAGGAAAAATTCAAACCTAGATTTTGATGCAACTTTCAATAACAGTTTAACCCATTCATCTGATTTCAATTTTTTAGTAAGATTGACTTCAAATTTGCTTGGAGACAGTGAAGATGGCGAAGTAAAGTGTTTCTTCAGATCTAAGTGTTTTGGTTTGATAGCAAGACAGCATTTACTGAAAGATTTCAGGTTGATCCAGTCTTGACCTGTTCTGGTATCTGGGAATACCCTGATCTTGTGGTTTCCTTCTATGTTGGGATGTTTTTAGTTTTGTGTAGTGATGTTTAATGGGTGAAAGGCAAGATGAACTGCCTCAGGAATGAGGAAAGAGCATTTTGTGGCATCAGTACTCACCGCTATCGTTACAACCGTGCGGTCTGCGAACGCGGTCATCACAACCTTCTGCAAGATGTTTTCCTGTCAAAGGGAAAACTCATTTCATTTACTTCATCCTTTTACATTTTAATTCATGTGTCTTCAAGAACCTAAGACAGAGCATCATGTTCCACACTATCTCTGATCCACTCACCAGATCAGAGGTAGCAATGAAACGTAATGAAACGTGAAATCAGGGATTTTCTAAACCACTTAATTTTATAATTTCACACACACAGACACACACACACAGACACACACACACACACAGAGTCTCCAAGCCACATCAACAGCAATGGCTGAAACCAAGCACAAGAGAGAAGCAAAACCAGTCAGCTTTTTATGCTGGGGAGATCTCATGGCTGCCACTTGGGTGCCTCTTCTCCTAGCACACCCACTGTGCTAGCTGCTGTACTCACTGTGGCCATGTCAATGGATGCTGTGGCTTCATCCATGATCAGAATGCTGCTCTTGCGGACAAAGGCTCGGGCCAGACAGAAGAGCTGCCTCTGCCCCACACTGAAGTTCTCTCCTCCTTCTGTGACCATGGCATCTGGAATCAAACCAGTTACTCTGAACGTCACGACCACCGAAATGCTGCCTGTGAAAGCTCTGCTTGTGAGCTATTTCCAGGGCCAAAATATTAAACCTAATAACCATAATCCTGACTGAACAACAGAATGGAGTGATACCAAGAAAAGCGAGCACAGCTTCTTGGGAAAGGAGCAATATATCATTAAACAAACAGTTGGCTCCAACAGTTGGCACAAATTTGTTAGGAAATTTGGTAGGCTGCAGGGTAGTATCTCAGTAGAATGAAATATGCTTAATATGGAAATAAACATGTGAGTTTCCTTCATGAATTGGATCTGAAATGGTATGAAAAACACTCTGTCGGTGTTCTAGACAAGAGCTACAGCTCTGCTCAAGGAGCAGAGGTAAAATTGCTCTTTTTAGTCCTCACTGACTAATGATCCCACTATGATCATACAATGACAGAATCATAGAATTTTTTGAGTTGGAGGGGGCCCACAAGGATTAGTAAAGTCCAGCTCCTGACCCTGCACAGGAGAGCCCCAAGAGTCACACCACCCTGCTGAGGTGCTGCAGGATTTTTCCACAGCACATGGAAAACCAGATTCCCCTTCAGCTTTTTAGTCAGAATATTCTCTCTAGCACAAAGACAGAATCTTCATTATGTGCCTGTCAACTCCTACATGATGGTTCAGAGTGTCAGATCCCATGTATCTGTTTATATGTGCATGCATGACTTTATTATTTTCCCGTGTCCCCAGAGACTTTTCAGACATACCAAGACCTCCTGGCAGTGACTTGACCATGTTCTTCAGCTGAGCAATCTCCAAAGCTTCCCAGAGTCTGTCATCAGTGCACTTGCATTCTGGATCCAAGTTAAAGCTGCCAAGAAAACCACAACAGGAGTCTCATTGCTGCAATTAGAGTCAACTCTTCTGCAAATTAACACCTTGCCATTTTATGTGCCACTGGACTTCCCCTGGGCAGACTGGGTGGGTAGATTGGGCTCAACTAGGCAGGTGACTTCCCTATTCCATATCTTCCTCTTCCAAACAGGCCATGCTGCCTGTCCCCCCCCTCCAATGACAAACACCTACCGGATGGAGCCACTGAACAGGATTGGATCCTGGAGAATGATGGAGAGTCGGGAGCGGAGAGTGTGAAGAGGCAATTTGCTGATGTCTATTCCATCGATCACTATCCTCCCTGTTTGAAACAACATGCAGAAGACATGAGGGAAAACAGCTCCTTCAGGGTGGGCTCTGCCTCTCTGACTCAGCACTGTCATTCAGCTGGGCAGTGTGGATATAGGTAACAACACTAACCAGAGCTGTTCCAGCTCATTAGTGACACTATCACCTTGCTCTCTGCCTTTTTTCTTTTTGTCTCCACCCTCCTTAAAGAAAAATCATAGTTTTCCTGCTTTGTGACTAGTGACAGCACCAGAAGGATGATTTATTATGGGGCAACCTGAGCTTTACAGCCAAACAGAGCAAGAGCAGCTTCTGTAGTTACCACATCCTGGGCTAACTGTTGCAGAAGATATTTATTTTGAGGTTGTGCACAATTGCTTGTGCACAATATATGTGTTTATCTGCAGTCTGTACTTCAGGAGACAAAACTATCCTTCAAACTTTAGAAGGAATGGGGCAGCGTTAATGTTTTATCAAGGGGCAGATCAGAAAAAAAAAAAACAAACAAAAAGAATGTCCTGCTCCACTCATGCTCATTCCTACAGCTCAATTCCGTTTGAGTGTTTGGTGCAAATTAGCCACATACTGCTCTGCTGCCATAGGATTACTGGAAGCAGTCACATTAATCACTCCTTCTCCCAGTAGTTCGTTCCCTAAAAAGAAGTTGTGGCAACAGCTGGGATAATTGGTAAAGAAAGAGGATTTTTTCCTTTTCTAGTCACTACTTCAGGTCAATGAACACATGGGTCTCGTCTGAAAATCTGATTTATGATGTTCTGGGTGTGGCAACTGGTGATATTCAGGCGAGGGAGATGGGAAAAATGTACAAGAGAAACAGGTTGGCTGTTCTGTAAATGGAAAATAGTGAGAAGGGCAGAAGGAATCTCTCTCTTCCCTTGAATCCTCAAAAAAAATCTAGGAATGACTGACCCCACTGATTTCCCCTGGACATGGAAACTCCATCCAGGTTGTGGGGAAGGGATGGGCCAGGGCAAACTGCACAGGAACATGGTAAGGGGTATTTTCATCAGGCACTTCTGCAGTTTCCCTGTGGAAAACCTGGCAGATACGTGGATATTCAGAGCTGTGCACATGTGTCTCTTCTGTCACTCCCAATTGTCATGATACTGCACTTTGTAGGTTGATCTGTGTGGCCCTGTCCTAAGGAAATGCATATTTGGTAGAAGCCAAGGTGCTCAAGGAAAAGAAAAGAGGAGGTGGGAAGACCTAAGGGAAAAAAGTAAATTCGAGGGGAGTTGGGAAACTGGGGAAGTGATGATCTGTCAAGCAAGACAGAGGAGAAATGAGAGGTAGTTTGTACAGAGGACAGGAGAGGGGAAATACTAAAGAACAAATAATGAAGCAAGAGTAGGGAATTAAAATGGAACACATACAGACTTGAAGAGATAACAAAGACCTAAGGAACAACATGAATGAAATCTTGGCTCTAGCAAAGTTACTCGAAATCTTGTTATGCAACTTTTATTAGAGTCAGGACCCCACCCAGAAGTGGACCAGCACAGTGGCCAAATATTGGTCTAGCTGAGAGAGGGATGTGCACAAAGCATAAACAGAGCTGGATTAGAAAAGACTTAGACATTCCCATTGGGAAAAATCAGGGATGCAGAAGCAGCAGACAAAGGAAATACACAGAAAGAAGATTTAAGTAGAAGGAAATTTCAAGCTGGCCACAAACATAGCTATTATTTGTTTGCAATATTTATATAACCAGGAACCCTGATCATGAATCAGAAGCCTGCATAAGCAGAGAACCACAACAAAAGCAAGTATTATCTGCATCAGATTCACTTATCCCCCCACATCCTACTGGGGTTTCCTAGAAAACATGGAAATCTTTGAAACAAAAGGATGACTTTCTAGTGGGTTTCAATACTCCTGCAACAGTACACATGTATTTGTATTACAAATGCCAGGGTGGGTATTGCTGCATAGCAGGTCATGCCACCTAACTGGGAGAGTGAAAGTGGCCAAATATTTCCAAACTTTTAGTCAGTTTGTGCTGCAGTTGTGGGAAACCACAATAAAATAAAAAATAAATATTTAGAGAATGACTTGTTGAGTTCTAGTTTCTACTCTGCTAGTATTTTGACAGCTATAATAAGTTAATGCAGTTATTCTTTAGGGAGAAATTTAGACACTCCAGAGAGTTACATATTTTTTCATCCTGTCTCAAGGATGGCATATTGTTTTGTCAGAGCATCCATAAAAAAAATTTAAAAATTTAGAAGTGTAGTCTGTGTGCAACATTTCCTGCAAGAACCAAGTGTTACTCACAGTAGGACACTTGGTATTTTGAAGGATCAGGCATAACAAACCCCATTCTGATCAAGTATCTTCTAAGCCAGAGAGCCAGGATATAAACTATCAAAAAGTCCCCTCGCTCATTCTGAAGAAATTAGGGGGGAGCAGGTTAGGAGTGACAACATCCCCCAGTGAAAACTAACCATCAAATATGTCCACCATCCTGAAGAATGCCAGAGACAGGGAGGACTTGCCACTGCCAGTCCGACCACAGATCCCAACCTGCAAAAGACAGCAAGATCAGAGGGAAGCTGTAAGTCACACCTGCAGTTCTCTTGGGAAAGATGGACTGGGTTGTGCTGCTGGTGTGTAGAAAGGTCCTTCCCAATGGCCCGTGACAGACACCAGGGGAAAAAAACCAGCATGGCAAGACACACTTCCTTTTTCTGCCTCTCTACACCATAAGGATTTGCCCCAGGAACATTTCTGAAACTTCTACGTTTTGACCTGGACTCTGATGACACTTTGCTGAAATATGAGATATTCTTGCATTTTTACTCAGTTCCAGTCTGGTGTTCCAGATCTGATCTCATCTGCCACCTAGGCTCCCTCTGTGAGAGGGAGATGGACTTGGAAAGGAATGGGACTCTGATAAGGAAAGCTAATCCCGTCCAAGAACCAGCTCTTATCAGTGTAAGTTTTTGACCCACACCCAGGGACCTCAGAGAGGACTGTCAGTGTATATCTGTGCCACTGCAAGCTGTTGTTATTCCTGCTCTTCTGCCACCTTAGAAAAGCAAAGACAGTAAGGAGGGATCTGCCCCAGGATGAGGAAGATGGGCAGTTGCTTGGTACCTTTTGTCCCGGTTTGATATACGCCTTAACATGCTTGAGAACAGGCTTCAGGTTGTTTTCATACCGAACACACAAATTTTCAATCTTGATTTCCCCCTCCTGGGGCCAGTCTTTGGGGACTTGAGAGGGATCTGAAACAGTTACAGAAAAACAAACTGACATGAGTGCTGTCAGAGGCTCACCCTTCAGGACAGTCCCCTTTCCCCCTCTCCCCTGCCTGGGCACCTCGAGGAATGGAGCCCCAGTTCCCTGCCAGAGTGGGAGCTGAGCTGGGAAGTGCCAGGCAGGCACATTGGCTTCCAGCTCTCAGCACATGAGAAGAGAGGGCAGATGCTGAAGTGTGTGTTGGCAGTGAAATGGGGAGAAGGCAAAGGCGCAGCGAACGCAGAGTCCAGCGCAGGGTGAGCACGTTCCGCGGTCAGTAACCGGCACGGGAAGGGCAGCGGGAGGGGGGATGTTGTTGCTGCTGTACAGCACGAGCTGCTGACATTATCACAGCTCGTATTTCACCCTGGTTTGCAAATAGGCAGCAGGCTTTGTCTCCACACCGAGGAGCTTGGCTTTCCAGGGAAGCTCGTTGGCCTGCCAGCCTTCTCGGTCTCGCCCTCCAACCACTTCTAAAATACCCCTCAGAGGCAACCTGTGGTGTGAGCAGCACAGACTCTGAGGTGCAGCTCAGGCCTCAGCTGACAAAGTCTGGCAATGTGGCCCTGTCCTGTAGTCCCCATTTGCTGCAAAGGTCAGAGATTTTGAAGCATGTGACTGATGGTACATTATCCCTATTTTTGCTTCTTAAATATTGACATGGATGTTTTGTTCATCCCATATGACTAAAATGAAAATACCATATGAAATACCAGTTTCCCATATGAAAATACCTATAACTGGTATTTTCTGATTGTACCACAGGGCCATTCTCTGTCTCCCTGGCATTAGACAGGGATTTCTTTTTGTGTTGACTAGCATGGGCAACATACCTCACAGCTGCTTTTGGCTCTCCTTGTCACTCACATCTGTGGCGGTTCCTCCTCATCAGTGAGAACAGATTTTGGCCAAAGTGGTGTGTGCATTTTGCATGACCAAGTCTACCATTCTTTCCCATTACCACATAAAAACCCCAAAAGATTAGAGTTCAATACCCAAGCAGCCTTCGTAGTTTTCTGACTCCATGTTCAGGAAGCTGTGTACTTTCTTCACTGCACCCATCTGCACCTCCAGATCCGCCAGATTCCTCACTACCCAGTTCAGGTAGTTGGTTATCTGCATCACAAAATGAAAACAAGGTCAGGGTTCAGCCTTCTGTCTGTTCATCTGCCTGTTTGCAAATAAAGGTTGGATACAACTTGGAAAGCCCTGGGCCTCACTCAGTGACATTCCATCACTTCAAGAGCCAGTGCAGTAGAATCAAATCCATAATAAGGCAGCCACACTCCATCACCAACAGCCCTGACATAGCATCCTAGTGCTTGGTATTCTCACCCTTATTTGTTGAAGGAGAAAAACAGAAAAGAATCAAAATTGGGAGCGCTGTTAGGAAATACCACATTTTCTAATCTTTCGAAGGCTGCAAGTAAGGGTAAAGAAAGTTTGCCATTTGCAAATACATTGAAAAGATTTGATGATTATTGTCATTTCTGTTTCTGCCTGCATGTATTTAGATAATCCATTTCTCTTGGGGAAAAATACAAGACATTTTTAGCACAGAAATATATGAGGAAAATATGTGCTATCAGTTCAGCAGTAGTTCCTTCCTGAGTTTTATTCTCATTTGTAATGAAAAGGATTTGATCAATAGTAAAGTTATTACTTCCAGGAGATAATAGTTGACAATAGTTGTCTAACAATACCCAGTAGATTAAACAAACTGATTTCTTGTCAGGACTGACTATTTAAGGCTGAAAATTTTAAAGCTATTTCCTAAGCATTCTGAAGTCTGTATTTAGGTGCATATATAAGAAAGAAAAATTGATCTTACTAGTAACAGTTGATTTCCAAGAACCTTTAAAAATTGAGATATTTTGTATACCTGCTAAAGGTTGAGAAACTTAACGCAGTGAAAACATCCTATGCACAAACATAACTCAGAAAAAGGCTTTGTAATTTTTTTGTGTGGGGGGAAGATTGTTGAATCTGACAAATAAGGACTTTATTATGAATAAATCTCCCAGCCCCACTTCTTTCCCACTAACCTAATACTGCTGCAATAGGCCAACAGTAAATAACTTTTACTGAGATTCAGCAACACCTGTTGTTAGTTTAGAGAACTTAGTAAGTAAATAGGACTTTGTGATCATTAAGATAGAGTTCTGGAGGGATTACTCTTTGTTGTTCAGAAACTCCTCATTTGCTGCCCAGCTTTTGAGCCAGGAGGTTACAGAAATGGGTAAATTTGCAGATAAGCAAAACACTCTGCAGGACTGGCAGATCTGATAACAGAGCCTGGCATCCAAAAAAGCTCTTACCCACCACTTCAACCAGCACCTCACAGCTGTACAAGGGGGTTGGCAGCGTTCACAGAGGAGGAAAGAACAAGCCATGGATGTCTGTTGTAAACACAGCCTTGGTACAGTTTGCTCTCATCCAGGTCCTGTCTTACCTCCAAAGACAAATAATACAAACCCCTGTGCCAGGGGACACAGGTAATGATCAAACTGCCTTCCAAATGTCACCAGTGTTACTGTGGGGAAGCAGAGGGACAGGTGAACACTTGGTGTCTGCACACCCCTTCCTCTGCTATGCCAGACTTCAGCACGTGCCTGCTTCACACTAATGATCTGTTTGCAAACACAGGCTGACAACAAGGAAGCCAAGGATGATGCAGACATCCCGGCGCTCCCAGAGCTCTGCTAATGAAGCAGGATTACCAGGCATATTTTCAGAGAGAAGTTGAAGCCCTGGGACTGATTCTCAGTTGCTGGCAGGTTCTCACACTGCTGCAATGACAGCACAAAGGGGATCTAAGGCCACCCCAAGGCAGCTGCTGAGAGCTTTGCTGTAACCACAGACCTGATAGCATTTAGGTGCAAAGCCAGATCTCTGTGTTAGCTCCATATCCCTCCCTCATATCAGCATTTTAAGGCAGCCAGATTTTTGCCATGGCTTCAAAAGTTCTTCCTGCCACTGTCATCATCCTGCTTTTGTCCCCACTCTTGTGGTTAATTCAGTACTATTTCTACTCTCTACGGTGGCTGCAATTCACTCTGTGCTCATGGTGCTCTCTGAGCCTCTCTTGTGGCCAGGGACACTAGAACATTGCTCCTCTTCAGCTAAAATAGCTCACTGCTCATGACAGTGGCTAAATGAGTCAGCTGCTGGACCACCAAAATGTCATCATTCCCAACCCCATCTCCTCTGCTTTCCTGCTGCTACCTGGCATGATGAACCATGCCTACAAAGGTCCCATCCCCAAATCCACCCAGAATTGCATGGACAGTGTCAGGCACCCTTGGAGTTTCCCTCCAAAGGCACAACTGGTGTTTCTGTTTCTTCAGCAATTCTTTGATTTGGTCTCTGGTTAAAGACTACTCGGATTATAACAATCTGGAATAGTATTTCCTGGTAGGTTGTTGCCATGTAGAGGCAGAACCAACACTGTGTTATACAAACCAGAGTGCACAGCAGGTCCTCTTACGCATTTTTAATTTTGCTGCTCTGCTTGGGAGCACGCAGGGCCTGGGAATGGCTGTGTTTTTTTAATTGGCTCATAAAACCTGAAGCAAGTCCAAGTTACCCTGAACTCTCTCAGCTTTGGCTCGAATCCATTATTTGCAGGATTGTTTTGTTGGGTTTTTTTTCAAGATTAAGAAAGATGGAAGATGATCGTGTGTATATAAATATATTATAAAATTAATACTTGGTTGGCCTGAAAGTTCTTAAGCTCTGCCTTGGTACGTACTGTCAGAGCATACAGCAGACCCAGCCCCACAAATCCCGAGTTGGGCCCTTCAGTGATGGAGGTGACAGCTGCAGTCAGGACGATACAGGCACCAAGGTAATCCTGGAATGAGAGAGGCAGGGAGAGAAAGACTCTAGGCAACATTAAAAGGCAGCAACAAGAACATTTCTTTAGTCGAGGAGCAGTTTAACTTTACTGGGAATTATTTATATAATGACAACTACTACTTAATAATTGGGTTGTTCTCCCTGGGGAAGGTCACAGGTTGTGGTGCCCAGCCTGAAACACCCTAAAGCAACTTGCTGAACACAAGTGAAACAGGCCAGTAATTTCAGCAAATCCATTTGGTATCTCACTGTGGGAGCCCAGATAGAGCAAGTATCAAAAAAATCAATAAGCCCATAAGAAATCCTAAGAATGATATAACAATGACACTCCTAATTCCTACCACTAAAACAAATCAATTCCACTGTCCCCACTCTCTTCCAGGTCTTTTCAAATATGGGTTTGCCTCCTCAAAAAACAGAAGTATCAGTGACTTCACAAAGTCCAGGAAGGCATTTGGTAGAATTAATACAGGTCTTGCACATGTTTTATTGGCAGAAGCTTTGCAGGAGCTGGAACATATTTTCTTGATGTGTACCTCAGTTTTGAAGTGAATGCCACATGTGATCTCATGGAATCAAGGTGCCTGATTAATGAGACCCTTGGTATTCCCTCTCTCCCACTGCTGCCTGCACTATATTTACTTTGGATTACATTTTCCATCCATTTTTCTCCTCCTGTCTGATAATGTGCTGCCTGGAATCTTTCCTTCTGGGATTGGAAATGAGGGTTGCCTGGTTCATCTGTCTGTAAATTGTGTTGCTGAGCAGAGGACAGACTCAAACTTCAGCAGGGGATGGATTTAAACTGAGAGAGAGGAGGTTTAGGTTGGATATTAGGAAGAAATTCTTCTTTGTGGGAGTGGTGAGGCCCTGGCACAGGTTGCCCAGAGAAGCTGTGGCTGCCCCATCCCTGGAAGTGTCCAAGGCCAGGTTGGATGGGGCTGGGAGCACCCTGGGCTAGTGGAAGGTGGCCCAGCCCATGGAAGGGGTGCTAGAAGTAGATGATTTTTAAGGTCCTTTTCAACCCAAACCATGTGATTCTGGGATTCTATGATTGACATCTGCAGGGAATTAGAACCACAGTGGTCTTGAAACTCCATCAGCAGCTGGAATAGGACTTAACAGCTTCTATAAAATCGTACAAGCTTTTGGGTGATCTTAGTACCACTGTGCCATTAGGGAAAGCTAAATGAACCATTCCCTGGCAAGGCCAATTATTCCTAACGCTATGATGAAGTGAGGCATATTCTTGGATCAGGTTCATTCACATGTAAGCAAGTCTAAAACTGTGAGACATTAACAGGCATCACCACAGCTCATTCCAGAATTGGCTGTTGCTCTGTTATTTATCTGTCTTAGATTTGGAAGCAAGTTCAGCTTAGTCTCGGATGCTGTAAGAAGGGAAAGCTTTGCCATCATAAGAAATGGAGAATAACTTTGTTGCTCTGACAGCACACCAGGAAAATAAGGTGAGCATTCAGCCCTTGATGTGGGGATTAATCATGCCTGTTGCTATTTGTGTCTAGTAGAAGCAGGTCATTGCTGTGTTTATTCACTGCTCTTTGGGTTTCAGATGAATAAGGAAATCACAGTTACTTCGCTTGCCTCTTCTTGCCTTGCAGATCAGGAAAGTCCCTCACCTCCTGTCCCTGGAGAGCCCCCACAAAAACCAGGAGCCTGTTTCACTGTCAGTGGCTGCTCTCTGCCCTACTGTCATTTTTCTTTTTCCAGCTGGAGTCTGGTTCTGCCATCTTTCATGATATCAAACAGTAAAACCACAAAGAGTTATGGCCTGATAGCTGCAGTAAGGGCACTGAAAGGAGGGCTTTAACTTACAGCTGTGGGGTCAAACCTGTGGCTGGAGAGATACTTCAGGACCTAGAAGGTGAGTGGTGCCTAAAACAGCCCTGGAAGAACGATGGCACAGTTCACAAGACCACCAAAAATCCACATCTTTCTTTGAAAGCAGTTCCTGCTGGAGCAGGTCTGCAGATGCTGCACAGTAGCAGAGAAAAACTTGTTTCAAGTTATGTAAATGTTTGTCCTTGCATTCTCTTCAGACCCTAGACAGCACAGCAGCAAGAGATGAGGGAGAACTTGTATTTTCCAACTCCTGGCCAAGAAAGCTGAAAAAAACCCCTGTGGGTTTAACATCACAATGCTGATCTATTTTAAGGAGCTGTGTGTGTTACAGTCTCATCGCGAGATTAATCCCCGTTATTATCTTCTCCTCATCAGGCGAAGCCTCTGTTTGCTTCCAAGGTTTCAAAACCGGGGCTGGGACGAAACTGAACGTACCGTCCTGACCTCCAGCCATCTGTTGGCAGCCGACAGAAATAAGTAGGCAATGTTGTTCGTGTCTGTCAGTTCCAGCATGCGTTGTTTAAACCTGGCTTCGTGCCTGCCGAGAGCAAAGTTGTCGCATTACAACACGTTACTCGCTCACACAGTGAAGGGTGAAGCGTTAACTCTTCTCTGACTTCCCTCCCCACCCACCCTCCCCGCAGAACAAAACTTTTTGCCCTTCTGATTTTGGGTTAAAAACTCTTCCCTGCTGCCACAGCTCTCCATAAACAGAGCTAACTGCGTGATGGGGAGGATTTGGTTGACAAGCGAATATTGGAGTAGATTTTGGATCAGAGCCTGTCCACTGAAGGAGATTCCAATTCTGAGGTGCTGGGGTTTTACTTCCCAAAGTTGATCCATTTTTTATAGCTGTGGCCACCCTTCAGTCCTCTAACAAATGAGTGCTGCTGTGGCCCCTTGCTTCTTCCTCACGAGCCACCACCAGGACCTGTCATCTTAAAAGCTGATTTCAGATATCTCTGTCTATAGAAATTCTACTGCATAGCAGACAAGAACAGGCATTTCATGTATTGCACATATTCTTTTCAGTATTTCTATAGCACAGAAAGACACTGGCATGGGAATATCACATTCCTCTTTTGCCACAGGAGTCTTTGAATTATTTCTCAGCCACCTCCTCCATCTACAGCTAAGCTTCTCTTTGTCTTTCTCTTTGTCCTCCAGTGATAACAACATTATCATGTCTCTCCTGGGTAAAAAGCTGCTGTCCATGCCAGCCAGATCCTAATTATTCTCACACATCCTAAGTTGTCAATATAATTAAGTTCAGAACAGTTAATTTTAAATTTTGTAGCATGTTATCAGTGACTCTTATGTCAGGTATAAAACAAGGTTTGTGTGTCTGCTATTTTATTGCAACTATATCAGCTGGTCTAACAAGAAAAGGTGGCTGAAAAGGTACCTGGCCAGCTGCAGGGCTCTTCAGCAGGAGTGGCACCTCTAAGTAACAAGAGTGATACCTCTAAGATTTCAGCTAATGTAGATTGATCCACAGATCAATACCTTTCAGTCACACAGCTCAGCTGTTTTCTCAGCCAGTCACAGGTCACCTAAACAACTGGGAAACTACAATGAGGGAGAGCCAGAGACCATCTCTGAATTACAAAAATGTGATGTGTTGCCTCCACTGTCACCTGTTTCTCTCTCCTCCTTGTAAAGCCCATCACATTTAAAACCAAGGATGCCAGAGCCCCCGAGACCTGAGGTACATTTTGGAAGGGGAAGGGGAAATCTCTGTTGGTGTAAGTGTATTAAATTCATGGTGCCTTGCACAGTCAGGTGGAAACCATTTTGTTGTTTCATATTCTTCTGTCTGCTCCATACCCTTACTTGAATAAACCAGCTGAACTTCAGTCAGAGGCTCATTGTCTGTTTTATCATGGCAAGTTCTTCCATTTTAAACTCTCAGGGCCCTGCTGTGAAGCACCTGTAACCTCTGTTCTGCCAGAAATTTCCTTCTTTTCTTTTTTTCTCTGCTGTTTCTCACTGGTGTTTTATTTCCCTCTACACAGCTTGAAAACATGGTGAGCAACCTGCCCAAAACAACTGGTAACAGGAATGACGTGGGGAGGAGCAAAGATGCACTGACTATTCTGCTCACTCTGCCTTCCTGGCAGCAAAACCCCTGTTTTCCTAATGGAAAATCTGACATGCTCAGTCTGTATACTTTCATCCACGTTCAGCTCATCTTCTGGGCAGTTTTAGACTTTTATCCTGTCAGATGACAAACGGCAAAGGTCACTGAGATTGCTCTGTGATCCAACTGTACTGCTTTGTGGTAAGTTATGTGAGGAGCTGCTCTATTTTATCCTGGAACACACTGAACTCAAACTGCAGAGAATGACTAACAGGACCATCAGTAAATATGAGCTTGCTGACAAAAAGTGCTGGAGACTTCAGGTTTGGTTGACAGTGGAGCACGGGCAGGGAGGTGAAAGGGCTTTGATTAGCACCAGAGTTCCTGGAGAACTCAAGTGATGGTTGTGATGCCCAGTCCTTCCCTCAGGTTGCCTTTTGCTCTCTACCATCCAAGCCCACAGTGTTTGTTTTGTAAGGTAGAGTTCAGCTCCCAAGAAGTGCTAAGCTCCTTCATCTCTCTCAGGAGATAAAATGATGAAAGGCCACTCTGAACCTCTCAAGAAGCACTCAGCTACATCAGCATCAGTCCTTAATGAAGATTTACACTTTCAGTACATCATTCTGGTTGATGAAGCTTGTTAAAACATTTCCTGTTGACCACTGGCTCATGTCTCTTCAACACAGCAATGTTTTTCTTGTCCTTCTACATTCCTTACTGCAACACTCTGTACTAACAGCCCAGGTCCTAAAGCTTAGCCTGAAGTGGTGAAACAGTCTTAAGCTGATCACATAGGTGTGTAAATGGCATTGCAGTGGTTTGAGATCCTATATAGCACAGGATGAGTGCAACTTGTGCTTACTGGGGAGCAACATCAAGCTGGGACTTGGTCAGTTGTGCCAGCTATAACATAGTGAATATACAAGGAGAATTTGGCCTCTATTTTGTGCAGTAAGTACAGAAAAAGTATATGCATGGAAAGCTGGAATAATTATCTGAATCTTCTGGAACTTATTTTTCAATTTTAATTGACAAGGGTAGGTTTTACAATATTAAGATCGAGCTCTGTTCTGCTGTAGTTTCCTTGGAAGGTCTCTAAAGTTCATGCTGACTTTCAGTTGGAGAGTGCTAAAAAGATGTTTGCCTGCCCAGGGAGTGGGTTAAATACAGAACTGGTTCAGGGACACAGCTTGTAGGATCTAGCAGGGGGGTCTGAAGGAACAATGCCTGTGCCTGCTTGGCAAAAGAGAGCTCCCTGCTGCCCAGGTAACTCCTTCAAAGTCTAAACATCATATCTGAAATATGTAATCACCTTTAATTGAGTGGAAAACCAATACAGAAATAATTAGTTTGTTACTGGAAGGTAAAAGGCAAAAGGTTTTAGAGGCATGGCAAAGCAACAGGGAAACAAAATCTCTTCTCTGTTTTTTGGGGGGTTTTTTTGAGATGGTTTAAGGAAGTTCATCAAATCCAAGAACTTGCCCTCAGACATGCTCCAAGGAAGCTGCACAGACCAGACCAAAAGCCAAGACTCCCTCCAACCATTTGTTTTACTGACCCGAATGCTCTGATGGTGGTAAGGCCTTCAGCTGTCTCAGAGAAGTGACACAGCAAAGGGAGCTGGGTGCTGTCATCAAGTTCCTGGAGGTCCCTGGGAACACAAAAAACAGCAGACACCCATTACAATGTAAACATCTCTGTCTGGAGGAATTTCACTGCATAGCAGACAGGGATGGACCTTTCATGTATTGCACAGATTCTTTTCAGGAGCACACAAAATTGTCTTTCTGTAGCACAGAAAGACACTGGCATGGGAATATCACATTCCTCTTTTGCCACAGGAGCCTTTGAATCATTGCCCAATCTCCTCCTCCATCTACTTTTGTGCACAGATGAGCTTCTCTTTGTTCCCAGGTGATAATGGCATTATGATGTCTCTCCTGGGTAATGCTGTCCATTTTAGCCAGATCCTAATTACCTGTTATTCTCATTCTAATTTATTAATATGATGAACTGCAATTCAAAACAGTTGATTTTTAACTTTGTAGCATGTTATTGGTAACTCCTAGGTCAGGTATAAAACAGGGTTTGTGCGTCTGTAAGTTTATCTATTTTATTGCAACTGTACCAGCTGGTCTGACCAAAAAAAAAAAATATATATAGATGCCTTTCCATATAAATCTTGTTTCATTTTCCATATCTGTAAGTACCACAACATGCTAGATGTAAAATATAACAGATGATAGCAGACCTTCTATTTGTAGTTTTCAATTACCACACTGGATGAAACAGAACACTGACAGAGAAATAATATGAATGATAAATTTCCTCAATTACTCAGCCATGGTACTTCCAAGACCTGCTTGGAGCGATGATATTTAAGTCCAAAAAGTTCCAGTCTCCTGAAACAGGAATGTTTGCCAAACCACAGAGAAAAATACATCTTTCTGTAACACTCTGCCATTGGCACAGCAGCCAGTTGTATAAACAGAAGAGAGGCCAGATCATTAGAGATTTAAAGTCTTTATCAAAATCCTGCTCTGTTTGCACACTGCATCAGATAGGCTTGGAGAAATAAGTGCTCCATGATGCTGAATGTTGCAGCACACAGAGCTGAATCCACTGCTTATGTTTTGATGATAAATATCTTTCAAATTTATGATGGAAAATACACAGGACTTTTTGAAAGATGTAATGGAAAATACAACAAAGTGCTGCAAGAAATACTGTAAATATTTGCATTTCTAAAAATTAGTGAAGCTTATATGCCTGCAAAGTACTGAGTGCAAGTAAGTTATAAATACTGGCTGAAGCTGCTCCTTTCTTCTACATTTCCCAAGACTGATTTTTATAGAAATAAAATGGAATTTTTAGTTTCTGTTGTGTGTTGAAAGAACACAAGTCAACCCAGAATGCCTCACAAGTGATTTAAACAGAATATTTTAAAATAATAATTTAAAAAAAAAAAAGGCAAATCCCATACAGATTGTCCCAGAAAACTAAGGAAATAAAATGGATGAGGTTTTCTTGGTTTTTGAATTCTGATTATTTAGTTTTCTTAAGAATAAATCCTCGAAATTCTGAGGAAGGATGATGAAAAGTAGGGTAAAGTGAAGCAAAATTATTAACATGTTGCTCTATGCCCACCCTGCTCCATGGATTTAAGGGTAATAACTGACACAACTCTTTCTGGATAAGAAACTAGTAGTTTATCTGTTTCTTATTTGCTGCAAAACAACAGCTAATAATGTAGCATGTGCCTACTGCAAAGATAAGGCCAGGTAATAATAACCTGCTAATAATGGCAGGTTGTTTTGGCCTCCCTGCAAGTCAGCAGTGCTTTGATCAGTAATTTTAAGTATCAGAAAATGGTGGAAATCCAGCCAGATTCTGGCTGATAACAAAAAGAAGAGTAATAGATCCAATTTAAGACAGAAGCTTCAAATAGCTTGCTTAAGATGTTTTACAGAAGGAATGTATCACGAGCCTAAGAAATCATGATGCTCTTTTTGCTGAAAAACTGTACTTTTTATACCCAGCCAAACCATTGAAATGGTTAGAATATGGATATAAAACACTGTGCAGTGGAAATTACTTTCTGTAGAGGTTTTTTTCCCCAATATGAAGAAAAAGCAGCAATTGATGTTAATCTAGGGAGTTATTTTCCATTGTCTACTAACCCTCAGAAGGTCAAAGAGGAGCTTTGACCAGAGGCAAGCTGGCTCAGTTGATTAACAGACTTCAGTGTACAAAGGTGATGCAACTGGTGTTACTTCCCTATACATCCCATTTGTAGTCAGGTCAGCTGGAAAAAATCCTCCTGTGTATGTCCCAAACTCAAGCCTCAGGATCAGAAGCACGATGTCATGGCCTGTTTCCCTTTATTCTTGCAGCCTCACATTCCAACACAATTCCTACTGCAATTTTTTTTTCCTTTAGAAGAAATTTTCAGGGTGGGTTTTGTTGTTTTGTTTTGCTTTGTTTTGGTTTTTTAATACGTACTTGGAAGCCACTCTGAAGTATTTCTGGATGAAATAAAATGCTATCCCGAGAGGCACGAGGGCAACGAGGAACCATGGGGTGGCATAGGAGATCATTCCAATGGCTGACAGGCACAGCAAGGTGGACCTGGTGAGAGACTCCAGCGTAGGAGGGATGTGCTACAGTGAAATAAAAAACCCATACATGAAGCAAAAATCACTGTTATAACGCTTTTCCCACAGAGAACCACAGGGAAAGTGGAATGACACCAACTGTGCAGTCATTGATATTCTCTTTATGTCAGGAGCCTTTATGTTTCTGTGAGCCTGATAGTTAAAATGTTAAATGTTACATAGTCTAAGTGTTAAAAAAAATGAGCCAGAAGGGGTTTTTTCCCAAAATTCAAAGTCTCAATTCCCGTGGGGAAACAGGAGCCATTTCCACCTCGTTTAGATGACAGGCAAGGAGGAAAAAATTGTTCTTCATATCCTAAATATTTAGAGAAATACAATGATCTTTCTCAGAGCCTCTTGATTTTTATTCCACATTGTCATCACCCTCACATTCAGGTTTATTGCTCATCCAAAAATTTTAATGCACAGCCATAATGAAAACATCCTTTCCTTCCCCTGACTGCTCTAAACCCACACATGCTTCAGCCAGGGTGGAATATTTACTTGTCATATCTAGTCCTGTACAATTCAGNTGCATCTACCTGGTCAATGATATTTGTGTCAGCAGAGAAGCGATTTAGAATTAGCCCCAAGGGGGTCATATCGAAGAACCTGTTGAACAAGTGAAAACCAAAAAGTTACCTATAAGGGAATTCCATTTTTGGGTAAAAAGTACAGTCAGACAGAACACTGAAAGCTGTCTCAAGCCTGTCTCTAAAACCAAGCAGTAAATATGAGTAACACAACAGATACAAAAGCTGCATCCTGACTGTCCAAATGCTTCTTTTGGCACTTCCCCCACAGAAAAAAACCTTTGTCTTGTCTTCGAAAAACCTGCTGTCTTATGTCCTGGTCTTTCATTCCTTCTCCCTCAAGACTTAAGATCCCTTCCAAAGATCTCAGCCTGTCCCTGGCTCCTGCTAAAGGGCACCAACCCCAGAAGTTTCATTGAAGCACTGAGATAACCTGATTTGTTATTCATGCATCCTTTTGGCCATCCTGCTGCCTCTGTGTCATCCACAAAACCTGTCCTTGGACATCAGAAGAAGCCTTGGTGTCATTTGTCACTGCTCAGAGCTGGAGTTTGGGGTGTGCTGGAGCTTGAACTGCCCTCAGAGCTGCCCTCAGAGTTGCAGCCTTGAAGGGCTGCCAGTTATCCAACAGATTTCAGTCAGATAAAAAAGGGGGAAGAATTTCACACATTCTGCAATGGGATTTTCCCCCTCCTTAATTCTCTCACTAGTTATTTTCACTTTTTGATGCCTTGGAGGAAACAGGGCAACCATGAGAGCTTTTCACAGGAGTGCCCTCCAAGCTACAAAGAGGGCAGGGTTTGGTCATGAAGTTTTTCAGGGGGGATGTCATTTCTGCTGCACCTGATGGGTCCAAGGATGATCTTGTTGAGGAGGTTGTGGTGTAGGTTCTTGGCTGCTGTGAGGCCCATCCACTCCACAGTCAGTGATGTGATGAGGCAAAGGACAATCCCAGCTCCAGAGAGGATGCTGAAGACAGCTACATGATAAGTCTGATAAAATGACAAATACATCAATCCTAGAAATAAACACCCAACTCTGCTTTCTGCTAGGAGGTTCCCAAGGTACCAATCAGCTACCATGTCACATCACTTATATTACATAGTTGTCATTATGATTTTATATAATCTCTGGGAAATAAAAAATTATGACTGAACTGCAATTCAGTAAGTTCACATAAGTAGAAGTTATGGTAGTTCTAAGAGCCCTCACCCTACTGATGAACACCCTTCAAGACCATGAAATGATTATTCTTAGAACTGTGAAGATGGACTAAATGGATAAACACAAAGGATCACACATTGTTGGCCAAGAAATTCAGTCAGTCGAAGTAGAACCTCTCAAGAATTAAGGCATTTGAGAGATATTGGAAAGTTCCACTTTATTAAGTGCAAGCATCATCAAAGCAAGCTCTAGGACTTCCCAGAGCAAGTCCTAGACTCATCTGCCAGGGTTATAACACATTCAAGCCTTCTGAAAGTTTACTAAGTAGATTCCAGTGCAATATTGCATATTAGTCAAATTTACAGCTATAAGCAGACTGTACTTAAGTAGCACAAATGAGGACTTTTTTAATTTTTTTTTTTCTGGCAGGACATTACTCAACAGCCAGCACTTAGGAAAATGGGGTCATCGACTTAGGAGTTAAAAAATCCAGAAGGAAAAGTTTAGTGTGAGGTCCCTTCCTTTGAAAGGTCAATTATTTTTCTGCCCTCAAACATGTTTCAGTTTTGCACGTTCAAAAAGATGGATAAAATTTGAATGGCCTTGTTTTAACATGAAGAATGTGTCCATCCTATATAACAGCTAAGCTTACTCCATCTCTAATCTTTCCAATCTAACGAGATGAACAGCAACTAATTACTTTAGAATATTTTTTCTTTCTTTCTTCCTTTCTTTGTATCCTCCAAGACATGGCTCACCTTATCATCAGCAGCATTCCTGGCTTCATCCGTGTTGTCCATGGATGTCCACGTAGCAAGCCAGTAATCTATGGCCACTATAACTGAGTGTTTCAGCAGCTTGGAGAAAATCATCAGAAAGAGCAAGAAAAATCCTCCAGAGGTGAGATATCTCCAACAGGTTTTCCATGGCATCTTTGTCCTCAGCCTCATGACAGTCGACATATTATCATCTTCGTCCTCTTCTTCTTCTTCCTCTGTGACTCAGACATTCAATCAAGTTTAGCTGGGACTCAGTACTGGGGATTTTACCTTGTTTTACTAGATTTGGCTGACTTTTTTCTTGTCTTGAATTTTTTTAAGAAAACATTTGATTTGTCATTTAAAAACAGCAAACACTTCAGACATATTCTCGTAAGACTTTCCCTGTGCTCTTTAAGCAATTCTATAGTTTGTCAGTCTTTGATTTGTTGCAGCTTTGTTAATTTTAGTTAAACTGACTGTTTATGGCAGAGACCAGACCTGTTGTTTTACAGTCAGCAGAGCAATTTGGGTCACAAGGAAGATTCTAGAAACCTCCAAACCCTTCCATCCAGAGGCTTCAACATCTGTTGCACAAAAAAGTTCAATTTTCCCTCCAAGGAAGAGTACTAAGGCTTTGTCTCTGATAAAAGGATAATTGATCACATTACACTGAAATACAATTAGTGGGAGATACATATTTCATAGGTGTATAAAGAAGCCATTTAAATTTTTTTCTCCAGATAATCAGAATATATATCTCACAGTCTTCCAGGTTGCACTTGAGGAAGGGAAATGTTGCCCTGTTCTTGACAGCTAATCCAATTTGTTCTCTTTACAATTACTCCTGTTGCTTTACTTCTCTCTCATCCCTCAATAACTCCAGGCAGTGTGAGGTAGCAAAGAAATTAACTTGTTTTGTGACACCCTTATCCCTGCACATATAAACATGGAGAATTCCTTAAATAAATCATATCATCAACTTTTAATAGTATTGGACTTCCCAGTTATTACCAAGTGTCACCACCATCTTCACACTTCATAGCTAAGAACTGACAGCTATTCAAGTGGAAAGGCAGTGAAACATGGTAATAAATTAAATAAAGTGAAATGATAAGACATACCCTCATCTTCATCTTCCAGCTGGGATTTGGATTCTCTGGGGTACATGGCCCTTCTGAGGGTTTTCCTCTCAAGAGTAGTCTGGTCAGCTTCCATATCCTGAAATAAGGAAATGATTTAGAGCTTAGCTGTCTGCCACTGTGGCAGCGCCAACAGTAACCTCAAAGAGAACTGTATTGGGATCACTTTGCTCACAGAATGGAAAAGCACAGTATTTTAGGATTTAACATTCAGAAAATCCTGCTTTGTCCCCCTACTCCCCTCTCTCTTTCTTCCATTCTTTCATTCCCTCTCTTCTGTAATGATAAAAACTTCAGAAAGAGGCTTTAGGGAACCCTAAATGTTCATGGCAACAACAGAATAAGAGGTACCACTGCCCACCGAAGGATGAGCTGTGCACCACATTCCAAAAGTTGGTTTGGTTAACGTGTCCTTACAAACCACTCACCCGTGGTGGATGTACCACACACTTCCTGGAAAACCTGTTCCAGTCCTTGAAACTCCTTATAGGTCATGCAGTTCTGCCCTATGCCTAATTTAAAACTTCTTCTGACATGGTTTGGGGTGGTTTTTCTTTAATTTAAATAGAAAATATTTCTTTTCAGAAACGTCACCCTTGCCTAAATGTCTATTTACCTTCTCCAATTCTTGATCCTGGCGATTCATCAGAGTTTTCCAGTGTTCATAGAGCTCAATATCCTTGTTCTGGATATCCTTTAGTGTCCCTTCTCTAAGCACCATTCCATCCTTCATTGCTATGATCTAGGGGAGAAAGCACCTGATAGATTTACTCAACAACATAAATACCATATAATCACTGACCTGGATCCTACAATTGGTGGCATTGCCATTATGCAAATTTCTGTGCCCACTTTATTGAACATTTTATGAATAACTTCTTAATTTTGTTGGCACAGTCCATAAACTGAAACACTGAAACATCTTTAAGCCTTGTAAAAAGCACGGAGAAGACATAGTAAGTAATAGCCCTATTTGCAATCAAAATCAAAATTTACTTTGATTCAATTCCAATTACAAAATCTACATAAATACTGTGAAAATAAAATAGTTCTTTCACTATAAAATCTGTATTAGTTGAGGTGGCAGTTGGCCACATGGCATGTGGAATTAAGGAGGGAATCTGTTATAGAGAAAAGCAGTAATCCTATCAAGTGTTACAGTGTGAATTTCAAGTGTACATTCATCAGGTTTGCACCCTGGCACTGCTTCTCTTACCCAGTCAGCATGTGGCAGATACTGTAATTTATGTGTCACCAGTACAAGAGTCCTCTTGTCTTCCTGCAGAAACTTCAAAATCCCTTCCTGCATTAAATGATCACTTAAGTGAATGTCCAGTGCAGAGAACGGGTCATCCTGCAATTAAAGCAAATTAGAAAATATTAGAACAGGGTTACAGCAGTTGGGTTTGTTTCTAAAATGTTATTTTAAAATTAGAAAGTGTCTAGGATTGCTAATGTTTCATCTCTCTCTAATGACTAAGACCCAGCCAGAGGCCCTCACTACAAAACAGGGGGCTGGAATCCATTGATCTTCAGTTCATAGCAATGGACTCCGTTAATTTTTGACAACTTCAATGAGAGACTAGCACAGGAAAGTTAAAACAGAATCAGCAGCTCTTCTAATTTCCTCTAAACCAAACTGGTCTTCACTTGGAGTTAGAGAATCTGTTCTACTCTTCCGGTGTTAATCTGTGTAGGAAATCCCACCCCCATCAGTCTCTCAGCATGTTTTGATGCTGCCTTTGGTGGCTGTTTATTTCCTACCTTTATAATTTGGATTTGGAGTTGAATGCAAGTCACTGCAGCTCTCCTAAATCTAACATAAATACATGGAATGACAATTTTATCACTAACTTTCCTTGCTCCATGTGGAAAAGAAGAATCTTACCAGGAAGACAATGTTGGTGTTCTGATAGAGTGCTCGAGCAACACAGATTCTCTGTCGTTGGCCTCCACTTAAATTAATCCCCTAATGAGTATAATGGATGAAAAATAGGCATCTTTGAATAAACATCATGACAGGCCTCCGGAAACGTGATTTTTCACAATTATACAGAGCTCCAGTAAATATAAAAAACTTCATTAAAATGCTAATTCTGTTGATAAACAAGCATAATCCTCATGTAATATCAGAAGATAAATTATTATTCAGCAACTACTCACGGGTAAGTGTAAATTATGAAGAGCTGCTCTGAGCACAGTAGGCTTTTTAGGTTGAAAAATGTGACAAATACAAGCATCCAATTTTGCATGCAAAATACAGGAGACATTGCTCAAAAAATCCCATTTGAGAAACAGCTGAAGGAGGAAAAAAGTTTTCAACTCTTTTTTTTTTCAGTGAGCAAGGGTGAATTACAATTATTTACCAGTCTGGCAGCCCAGATTTGTCTGAGTGACACTAGAGAGTGTCTTCTTAATACAAAGGCCAAGCAGAGATTAAAGCATTTGTGTTATTTACCCTCTCTCCAATTTCTGTCTGATCACCAAATGGCAGTAAGTCGATGTCAGGCTGCAGAGAACACGCGTCTGTAACAGCCTTGTACCTGCAAAAACAACATGGTCATTGCAATTATTTAACCAGCCACTTACTCTGCTTATAAATAAATAAATAAATAAATTCACTGCTGAGTTATTATGGCTCTGTGATGGCTGGATCCTTGCAAAAATCAGAAGGGCAAAATGGTTACTCAGCAGCTAATCCTGGGGCATTGTAAACTAAGCATTGTAAAACATGTCATGTTTATTAGAGACCGTTATTGACAGCACCTCTTTTTAAAGATTTAATTAGGTAAATTATTGAGTATGTTCCTCCCCATAATGGGGCTGGTTTGTCATACTCTGGAGGATTTAAACCCATTTTTCAGTGAGTTATTATCTTCCCCCCTTTAGGTGCCTCTGCATTTTCTTCACAGTGATATTCCAGGACAAAGGATCCTTGCAGTGATTCGGGTCTTGCCAGAGCCAGGAAACCACTTGCAAAGCCTTGAAATGTGCTGTGAGATTTCGAGGTCTGTGGGGGTATCAGAGAGGACCTGCTAATCAGCAGCTGGGATCAGACTATTTGAGTGGCATAATTCAGCCTTGTCCCTTTGAATCGAGTGGAATTTAGGCTGATGGATGCAGTAGCCGAAGAATCTGGTCCCTGAAATTTTTAGGTGCTTCTCTGGATTTTGAGGCATTTGGTCGTGGTCAAGTTTTATCAAGTCAGAAGGGACTCATCCATCTTAACAAAGCATGGGCTGAGAGGAACGGGGTGTGTTTTTAATAACTTAAAACAGAGAGGATGTTGCCTTTGAAAACATCAGCAATTTGTTTTCTTTTAAGTCCAGTCACTTTTTCCACATTTCTTAAGTGACCTTTTGGAAGGATACAAGAAGCTGGATAGGCAAAACAGAAGCTGTGCACCTCAGCTGTCACACCCCTTTCTCCTGTGTTTCTAAAGGAAGAAATAAGGTTATTCCCTTGCAGGAACCCATCTTTATGTGTGCAGTGTTTTTGTAAAGTGCTCCAGTAACTGGATCACAGCGGAATAGGCACAGAAACTCAGTGGAAATGTGCCCAAAATCCCTATTTCCAGAGTCCTCTGGCAACCTCAGGCTCCATTAAACTAAAATCAAATATGTCAGTAGTCTCCAAAGATGGGTTTCATCTCACCTTGGAAATCACAGGTATGGTTTTCTCTGTAATCCATGGAAAGCCACTGCCCTGTGTGATTTCTCACACACATCTTCTTGAAAGGCTCAACTTAAACCAGAAACCTTTCTCTGACATGGATAAAATCAGGTTTACCAGACCCATCCCCGGGTTAATGGGCATTGATAGATATTTCCCCAAACCTACAAACTTACTCCAGAATATGCCAAAAATAACCCCGGGGAACACCTCTCTAAAAGGAGCTGCCAGGTTTTTTTTGCAAGGAGGTTGATATTTACCTCTGTTTGTTAAAAGGGCTCCCAAAGATGATGTTTTCCTCCACGGTTGCATTCAGCAGCCACGGCTTCTGAGCTGCATAAGCCACGGAGTATCTGTTTCTACTGTAGGCAGATACAGAGCATTAGCAAAAAAGCAAAGCAGCCACACTATGAAATGCCTGAGAATCAGGGTTTTTAACGTCAATTTTATGAATGTGCATTCAGAGAAACACAGGGGGAAACGTAAGCGAAGCAACTGTTACAAAAATGAAGGGAAGAATTTTAAATTAGATGCTTTTGTTAGAACAGCACCCACTCTCTCCCCTGATGGCAAAATCTATACTCTAGGTTGTATTCTATTCTCCTATAAATGGCTGGTACCTACCTCAGTCTAGTAACTGCAATTTGAATCCATAGGTAAATTAAGAAATAATAAAAAATTTCATATTCTCATAAGAATGGTTGTTTGGTATTTTTTTCTCCAACATCAGAACAGATATGTGAAAAGACACTGTTCAAATGGCATCAGTACACTTGACTTTCTGTTTTTTAGATTATTTTAGGTGGCCACACACAAAAACCAGTTTTTTCTCAGTGAATAATTTTTTGCTTCCAGTCTATTAGATCCTCAGTGACCAACATGATATTGGAAAAGAGGGCATTATAATACAGATTGGGAAGGAATCACTGCACTCTCCCAAGTATTTTTTAGACATCCTTTCAACATGTCTAAATACCTAAAAACCTTTTCTTCTGGTTGTTTTGCCAGTACAGCAGCAAAAGAGGTCGTGTAATGGCAGATATTTTTCCAAGATGCCCAAGGTGTGTGAGGAAGGAGGGGTGAACTGGTGTCTGCTTATGGATCCGAACACTTGCTGCAGAAACATGGAATCACGGAGTGGCCTGGGTTGGAAGGGAACTTAAAGATCAGCTCATTCCAACCCCCTGCCATGGGCAAGGACACCTTCCACTAGCCCAGGTTGCTCAGAGCCCCATCCAACCTGGCCTTGGACACTTCCAGGGATGGGGCAGCCACAGCTTCTCTGGGCAACCTGTGCCAGGGCCTTATACACTCCCAGGGAAGAATTTTTCCCTAATATACAATCTAAACCTATTCTCTGTCAGTTTGAAGCCATTGCCCCTAATCCTGTCACTGCAGACCCTTGGAAATTATCTCTCTCCATCTTTCCTGTAGGCTTCCTTCAGGTCCTGGAAGGCCACAGTTTGATTCCTTCTCAGTCTCTTTGATGCACTGATTCCATTGTAAGTAAACATCTAGGATTTGCTGTGGACAGAGAGGGTGCAGGGGCATGAGGAATAGCTGGTTAGAAGGCATCAGTAGTACCCCAAAACTTTGAGAAGTTTAAGCAGTTCAGGATGCACCAGTACAAAATATGCCCTCAGGATTATCAGGCAGCAAATCCTGGTGTGTCTCCCAACCACAGCTCCGTGTGCCACTACTTCTCTGTCAGTCAGGACAGGTTTTTAGTTCGGCTTGTCCTTCTTTTAAACCTGCAGGCTCCTTCCCTGGAGCCAGGCATGGAGGCTCTGCTTGACTTCAGCTCCCTCTGTGACCTGCTCTATCACACAGCCTGGGTCAGGCACAGCACAAACCCCACAAAACACACAAAACACACGGGAGAATCCACATGATGATGTCTCAAATCCATCTTGAGGCCCTGCCTTGCACAATATGGAGCAGACTCAACTCCCAGTGCTGTCAAATGGGACCTGGGATCACTGAACATCTTTTAGACAAGACTGAGGTAGTGGTACAATGGCTGGAGAGGATTGGGATCCACTGGATTTAGCACAGTCTGTCAATTAATCCCACAGTAAACAGTTATCATCAACATGGTAAGAAAACAGAGATGGTTGAAAAGTACAAAGATGAAGGTTTGGGGAAATTCTGAGGGAATTAATGAGTGTATTAAGATACACTAAAAAAAAAAAAAAAAGAAGTAATACCTTCTGGATGCTTCAAAAGAAGGTTCAGTTTCATTTACACTGTAAGTTATGGTAAATGACATTTAGTAAGCAGGAAATATAAAGAATAACAATTTGTGATAGTTTTACACACAAGGAAACTGGAGTTAAGTACACATTTTAAGAAATCAACATAAGTTGGGGGTATTTTTGTTCTTGAAGGAAAAACAAACAAGGTCTTAGTAAAGACATAAAACTTTTCTAAATAAAACAGTTTCATATCTATAACACACAGTGGCTAAACAGGCAAATTACTTTGTTAGGAAATGTATTAAAAATTAAAAGTGTATTGTAAAACCTATTAAAAATTAAAATATTTAATATTGCCTGGGCATGGAAAAGGCTGACAAGCAATAACTTCACACAGTTCTGCCAATGACCTGCAAGAGCTGATAACTCATGTCAAATTTCCCCAGGAGCAAAGGTAAGGCTGCATAAAGCACAGCACTACAGGGCTTTCCTTGGCAACCTCCACTTCTTAAGGATCATATCCTTAAGAAACTCCTTCTGAAGAGCATTCTGTGGCAGTAATGGCATGAATGATTTTGCAGCTCCCTCTGTTTGTTAATTGACTCAAAAAACTGTGTTAAGGGCCTGGAATGGCAGCAAAAGCAGTTCTAGACCAGTGATGATGCTCATGTCCACGTGTGGTGATGCATCACTGCAAAGTGCAAAACCCAGAAGAGTAAGTTGATGCCAGGTAGATAGAAACAGGCATTGGAAGGGACTGGAAAACTGATGCTTATGCATTATTTTCCTGACTTAAAAAAAAAAACAAACCACCAAAACCATGAACAAAATTATCCTCCTCTCACAGGCCTATGGATCCTCCAGATGAAATGTTTCACTGCTGAGGCAGAAATGTCTGCTTGCCTGTTGGGATACCAGAAAATGCAGCTGCACTCATAAGGAGGATATCCAAGTGTAGAAAATTCTAATAGCAGAGTCCTCCTAATGCCAGCCTGATGTATTAAGCATCTTCCCAAAATTCCAGGTCTGAGACACAGCAGCACATCAGCTCTCTGAGGACTTTGACAATTCAGGCCTCGCAAAGAGCACAATCTGTGTTTCCTTTGTGCATCAATTGTCAGAGGAGATACTGCATTAGAGGTGAATAAATCCTGCTGCTTATCTCAGAAGTGTCAGGGAGCCATAAATTGAGGCTCAGAAGAGACATCACTTCACTAGAACTGGTCTCTCACTCAGCACAAACCTTCAGTCTTCTCTACAATGGAATAAAGACACAAGAAAGCAAAAGATGAAGTCTAACAAGAGATTGAAAAGGGGTTGGAAATTGGATCAAGTCAAACAAAAAAGGAAAAAAACCACTAAATTTCTTCTATTGCAAACCCCCAAACTTTCATCAGCAGGGCATAGCAGTGGTAGAGAAAGAGATAATGCTTTCATGTACACATTTGGGAGTGCCCTCTGAACTACAATTTAACAAAAACTGGGCACAAGTCTGGCAGGACCTCTTGCAATTCCATACTAGATTTTATATGCTTGCCATTGGAATCAAACAGATTATCTGAATGAGGAAGGACCAATTTTTGGATCTTAGTTACTTAAACACTTCTTTGGTTAGAAATGTCATTCCATGCTTAGCTTGACAAATACACTTTAATTCTCCCAAATTATGAATGAGACTTCTGGGAGAACCCACATTCAGCAATAATCTCAAGACATTTACTGGGTTGGGGCCTTCACAAACAAGGGGATTAAGTATTTGGTCTTATACTTTTTTACCCTGCTGAAGCTGAGAGAGTGATGGGATTGCAGGGCATGGGAGTGCACTGGAATTGAAGCTCCTGAGGTTTGTAAAAAGAGTATTTTATTTGCCTGAGGGGATTAGCAACTTTGCTCTAATTTCTTTATTGAAATATGGCTGTTTATGCTGATTTTTCAGTTGCATTGTAAAATATACATATTGGCCAAAATGGGTCGTGGGAAGTTCAAGTCTGAAATGGTAGGAAAGACCAGACTGGTTGGTCATTTTGTAAGATTTTGAGCACATAAGGTAAAATAAAATAGAAATTAATTCAAATCAAGGTTTTAAGGAAAAGTAAAAAAGACACCTTGCTGAAGTTTGGACACTTTTATAGCAACTGTGAATGATTTAAAATAGACTGATGCATCTCTAACCAGGCTGTGATCCCCTCAGCCTACAAGGTAAAAAGGGAGGAGAATCAAGGGATACAAAATCTCTGGCATACCACTGTAACAACAGAATGAACTGTTTCTGGCAAGAAATTGGAAGCAACATGAGGACTGAGCATCTAAACAAATTCTACCCAGGAGGCTTAGAGGAATTTAGTCCTGTCCCTGCAATCAGCCACAGCAGCACTGGGTGGTTATGCTGATTTTAGCCAAATGATCATTTATCTGATCATTTATCCCTCCAGTGCCCATAATGTGATTCCTGTGAGCTGCTGTGGTTGCAACCTGGGGGGAGCATTGCCTTTTCCTAACTTTTCTTTCATCTTTTTTGATACTTGAGGACAGAACAGGCCATTTGTGAGGAACCATTTAATAGTTCTTGTGTTTCCTGAGCTTTTCACTTAGAATTACAACAACCTGTTTGCACAGAAACCAGAGAGTCCAATGCACAGCAAATGTACAGTAAGTGAGGGATTTCCACTTTAGCCACTCTTTGCTTGGCAGTCTGAGAAGATGGTTCTGGCTGTTTGGCTGGGTGTGGATGAGGGGAATACATGTCTCTGCATAATCTCCACAATTGTCCTTGTATAGACTTAATAATTAATTATTCAGATCTGAAATAAGCTTGGCTCAATAACTGCATCCAGACAGCCTCAGGTATGTTACAAACCTTAGACAAGGAGCTGGTTTTTTGCGTGTCTGAAATTTGTAACATATCTGAGACATGTCTCACATAAGTGGCAAGAACTGAGATCTGGCCCATAAAAGACTTGCCCTGGTCAAGATCTTTCACAGAAAGATGCACTAATGTGCTTTATTTCCCTAAGATACCAAACCAGTGACAACCCTGGCAGCAGGTGCTGCAGCTCTTACTGCAGTCCCCATCCACAGCAACAGGGTGTTCAAATCCCAGTGATGCATTGCAGGATTGCCCCAGTACAACTGGGGCTGAGATCTTATCCATTATTATTATTATTACTGTGGTGTTGTGCCTGAATTTGTGGGGGAATTCACTGCATTTCAGCCCTGGATCAGTAGCTGCGTTAGTCATGCAGGTAGAATTACATGGAAAGGGATTTAAGAGAGTAAATAGGACCTTCATTATGGTTTTGCAAAACACAGGATCCACTTGGTTAAATACCTGAAGCATCCTTCTGTATTCATCTGTCTGCCAGGCAGTCTGAAATCACCAGCAAAACACAACCATGTTTGCATCAGCTACGTCACGATACCAGTTACAGTGTGCAATGAAAAACAAAAAGCCTGAGATGCTTCCTAAAACTTGAGTTGTTTGATGATGTGCAGACAAACCGACTGACAGCATGATCCTACCCCTTGCACAAAGTGAAATTTTCATTTTTGTTGTTTTTCATCATTCATAACTATGAAATATTTCATGAACTGTCTCTAGTGTGTTTCTAGGATTTTCCACTTCTCTAATGTCCATTAGATTTCATTTCTTTTCCTAAGAAAAAAACGAATCTTTCTCAACTATAACTTTAAAAATGACTGTGAGAATCATTTCAAGGTACACTCTACTTACCCCTGGTATTTTTTTCAAACTACTTGGGAAAACAATGCCTGATTGGGGTGCAAAAGCCTTCACTATGTGTCTCAAAGAAATTAACTGTGATAAGTCACATATTCTTCTTCCTTCAAAGCTTAAACTCAAAGTTAGTCTTGCCTTGGCTCCAACTGTACCTGCTACTCCAGTGAGATCATGTGTTTAGAATAGCACAAAGTGAAATATAGCTGGAGAGCAAAAAATGCCATGGATACTAGCACAGGAAAAGCAAAAAACATCCAGCTTGCAGCATTGCTGTAAGAAAAATATGACAAAGGAGGTTACTAGTCAAGGGATGGGGCAACAAAACCTTGGCCTCTGTGACGAAATTCCCTCTTCCTTGGCAAAAAGTTAATTGAGAGGAGTTTGGCTTGGCAGTTTTAAGGAAACAGAGCTGATCTTGAAAATCAAAGAACAAGTTTTGGGGTTCCTTTAAAGAGTAACAGTGACTTCCACAGGTGAGGCTGGATAATGTACCAGGGAAGGAGAAAAGCAGTAACACGTGTTGCTGTATCACCTTTTTTTTTTCTGCCACCAGCGTCATCTCTGAGTGAGAAATAAATGCCTATCTGGTGATCTGAATTTCTTTTCAGGTCATTTGCTAGGCTAATATATTAGATATTAATTGCCAGACTAGCCTTTTTCCCTTCCTAAGGCTGCTCTGCCTGCTCTGAACCATGACAAACAGCAGTGAAAACCCTCCAGAAGTTTGCAGGTGATGCATTCCAGAGAGGATCTGGGTGATGATAATCACTCAACATGCAGTTCTGAGGCATGAAGTTTACATTTCTCACAGCAGACCTCAACCACCTCCTCCTTAAATACAGCAATTAAAAGCTATATAAACATACTTGCTCCAGTGAACTTTTCCCTCCAGCGTCTGCATCTCTCCCAATATAGCAAGGAGAAGGGAGGACTTGCCACAGCCAACTTGACCCACAATCATTGTCATCTGACCTATGATAATAATAAAAACAACAAAAAACACATCCTGAAAAGAGGGAAAAAATATACTCTGGTCGATAAGGTGCAAGTAGATCCAGGTCTAGAGCATTTTTTAACTAGTTGGTTACATTTGTTAGCACTTGCAGGGATGAGGCAGCCACAGCTCTGGGCAACATGTGCCAGGGCCTCACCACCCTCCCAGGGAGGAATTCCTTCCCAATATCCAATCTAAACCTGCTCTCTGTCACTTTGAAGCCATTTCCCCTCGTCCTGTCACTCCAGACCCTTATGAATAGCTTTCCTCCATCTTTCTTGTAGGCTCCCTCCAGGTATTGGAAATTTTCCAGGCTTCTCTCCAGCTGGGAATTTAAGGGTCTTACTCCTTCCAAAGGAGGTAAACTCTGGCTCACTCAGCTTGTGAACCCCTGGCCTTAGACTTTAAATTCCTTGTAGCAAAGGCATTCTACTGGTGTTGGATGTGGCCAGCACGAAGAGGAGTTCACCCATGTGTAGGGCACTTAATGCTACGTGGAAACAAATGATCCAGACTTGGGGATTACTTAATAACCATGTGACATCAGCCTAAAGCAATAGTCTGTTTTAAAACTAAGCATTTGACAGGATATAAAAATAAAATATATATAAGGTTACCTAATATCATCAAGTACCGAAAGTGTTACGTATTTCACAGCATTAACAACAGAACCAATGAAAACTATTATTATCATTATCAGTTCCATTATTATCATTAATAATAATAATAATAGAAAATACTATTGTTACTTTTCACATTTGTTATATAAGTTTTCTGAAACAAACCAGTATTTTGTAAACCTGTGGAACCCCTAAACAATGCAAGGAATCACAGGAACTCAGCTTGACAAGGAGAAATTCATTAGAAGACAAAATAATTGAGGTTTTCTTGACAGAAAAACTTCATTTTCTGAGATGAAAATAGTTATAAACTGGGAGACTATTATGCTGATGAATGGCAAGAAAAGTGCAAGACATGAGTGCTGTGTCCCTGGGCACCAGCTCGTGGAAATAAGATACTGAATTAGATTCACTCTGGGTTTGAACAAGTCTGAAGTTCTCCCTCTTTTTTTTTTAATTTCTCAATTAAAAATAATAATTAATTTTTTGCAACCATCTTTTTCGTATTTATTCGTACTCTTGACTTTATGCTCTTATCAAAACTATGTAAAGGTATGTAAAACCCACATAATTTATTTAATGACATTGCTATACGACCATTACAAGTCATGGCTTTGCATACATTTTTATCTTTCATTTTTTTTCTTATAAAAATCTAAAGGTGTACTTTTGTGCTTTTCACAACATCAAGAAATGGAATTAGTAATGACAATTTGGCATCATGTGTTTCATGTTTAAGGTGTGTTTTTATCCTACCTGTTGGGATTCTAATGTTTATGTTGGACAAGGTAGCCAAACCACTTCCCCATGAAAAGTATCCATTGGTCACCTACAAAACAATTACCACATGTCACATATATAAAAACACAAGGGGAAAAAGTACAATGGCTTGTTTGGATTTAAAATATGTTACTTAAATAAGTTGTAAACACACACACGAAAAAAAAAAAAAAATAGTTGGGTTTTAAAGATTGCCAAACCCAGAACAGCTTGTGAATAAGAAAAGATATACACACAAACATATATACTGTATGTAATGCAATAAAGGGATAATCTGGAATTGAGCTCTACTGAATGCTTTCACTCTTTCAAATATAAGACTAAAGAATCATTCTTTGTACGGAGTACACTGAGGGGGGACACAGGACAAACATAACTTAAAATAATGTCATAATAAATGGCAGGTCATAATATAGATCAAATAATCACAGAATGGTCTGGGTTGGAAGGGACCTTAAAGATCATCTCATTCCAACCCCCCTGCCATGGGCAGGGACACCTTCCACTGTCCCAGGTTGCTCACAGCCCCATCCAACCTGGGCTTGGACACTTCCAGGGATGGGGCAGCCACAGCTTCTCTGGGCAACCTGTACCAGGGCCTCCCCACCCTCATAGGGAACAATTTCTTCCAAATATCCAGTCTAAACCTCCTCTGTGTCACTCTGAAACCTTTTCCCCTTGTCCTGTCACTCCAGACCCTTGGAAATAGTCTCTCTCCATCTTCCTTGTGGGCTCCCTTCAGGTCCTGGAAGGCCACAATTAGGTCACCCCAAAACTTCTCCTCTCCAGGCTGGACAATCACAACTCTCTCAGCCTTTCCTCATCTTTCCATCCCTTTAATCACTGTGTTAACCTCCAACAGGTTCATGTCAACTCAGAAGTTTTGATCTTTATTCCTGTCCATCAGATATTCTATGTTCTTTTTCCTTTATATTCATGATGCGAATCACTACAAAGACCTGGTTTGAAGCTAACTCTTCTCACTGCACTTTTGGCTAAAGTGCTGACTCATCCAGGGGAAAATGTGAAATAGCAGCAGCAATTGGGCACCGTCAGGGGCTGTTTCAGGAGGAGCTGCTCCTCGTGAAGAACAAGAGGATGTTTTCAAACCACCTTGATCGCGACGTCGTCGATCTCCACGGGCCGTGTCTGCTTCCTTGCTGGCTGCTCGTAGCCTTCAAGCTGGTACCTCAAGGGCTGCCTCCTGTTGATGGCCTTGGTGTGCTGCACAGGCAAATGAACACAGGAGAAAAGCTGGAATCCTCAGGGAAGGATAGCATTTGGTTCCCTATAAATGCACTCCCTTTCTTACCACCTTCCATACCATTGGAATTAATTCTTATTTCAGTAAGTTTGGTGAAGGTTTTCCCACCTCCAATTCTGAATTTCCCAGGGCAGGGGCTGTTCCTACCTAAGGATGCCCCAGATACAATGGGATGTGCTGGGAACATACAGCACAAAGCCCATAACCACAGGGGAATCCACCTGGGGCTTTTATAAAATCTGAGGAGAATTAATTTGAACCATGTGCAAATGTCTTGGTGTGTTGTGGGGTTTTTAGTACTACTGGCACTTCAGTAATGCTTGTGGGCCCTTTGTGTCATAGAAACACAGAGATTAAGACATAAAAAAGAGGCAGAATTGGTCAATGTTAGTCAGGCTAGAAGCCAATACTCCAGAGGTCTATCAGCTCTGCCACTGGTCTTGCATGGGGCTACAGGGGTTTGAAATTCAGTGTCATAAACCAGAACTTACAAGTCCTGTGTGCTTCTTACAGGATTCATAAGGTACAGAGCTGTCCCCCCCTCTCCAGCTGTCATCTCCAATCTCATCACTCAGGAGAAACTCATTCAGCTTCTGGACACTTGAAAGAAAACAGGACAGTGAGTTGCACAAACCCAGGTTCCCAGTAGTGTATTCCCATTTTAGGGCAGCAGGATTTATCAGAAATGTTCCAAAAGAAGTTCATGGGAGACTTTCGGTTTCCTCTCGGACTATCTGCCACCCTGATGGCAAATGAGAATTTATGTGTGTGGAAGAAGGACAGATGAAAATAATTAAACATTGCACTGGTGGCCGGGAATGAAGAGCAGGGCTGGTCATGTGGGTGCCGAGGGAGCTCCGTGGGAATGGTTTCCATCTCTTCTGGGCCTTTCTCATGCCTACACACAGTCAGGGTTCAAAAATGAGTCATCCACCCACCTACACCCCCTGGAAATGCCAGTGCAGTAGGTGCATCCTGACACAGCTTCTGCAGCACCCATCACAGTGCAGCTCTGTGACTGTGCAAAAACTAAAATCAAGGTGTATTGGCTCAGAGACACAGAAAGCAGGAGGACATGTGCTTTCAGATCAGTGATTTGAACATTAATCTGCAAATGGGAAAGTGGTCCTGTCTCAAGGCCCACCTGCACATTTCATGTTAAATTATCAATACGTGTTTGAGCCACAGAGGTGCAGGTTAGCGAGAAAACATTGCTATTGTTATTATTTCCTCCTGAGAGTATTCCTATTTCTACCTCCACTTCTAAAAGGAAAATTCATGTGTCTAACCCCCACATCAGAATTTCAGTCTGACATAAGGGCACCAAGCAAGAACTTGTTTTCTTGTGGAAAATAAAAGACCTTGCTCTGACCATGCGCCCAGGAAAATATCAACCCTTACTTCAAATTTGAGCAAAATACCCTCAAAAGTTTCCAAGGCACTAGAACTACTCTTGAACATAAAAAACTGAAACTCTGACCAAAGTATAAGCACTTAATCATAAAACAAATGAGCACACACTCAGGTATGTATTTGATTGAGGATAGAGCCATGGAGTGGCCAAGCACACATTTTTCATTCTTCGCTTGGGGGACATGATGTTCATGGGAGAGAGATGTTAGGAAACGAGTTTGCCAAAGGATACAGTTTGTTTTGGCAAATATGGTCTCTAAATAGTGTCCTGAGGAGTGGCCAGCAGTGTTAAGGAAAATGTACACACCATTTTGATATTAGGGCTCTGCTAAACATAGCACAGAGATGTAGAGGCTTGGATGATTTATAGAGGAGCCTTGAGATTTTCCACTACTCAGAAATCCTTTTCAACCTAGGGAAAATGTCTCATGTGGCCCTGCTGCTGCTTTGATAAAAATAAACTCTGTTTAATTATTTTTGTGTTTTGAAGTCAGTGTGGTGCTGGCAAAGGACAGCTGTGGAACCTGAAGTCCCTTGGACTGCTATTTGTCATTATTGTTACCCACCAAAGAGAGCCAGTGACAGCAGCAAGGCAACACCTCGCCAACGTGCCTCAGCCTTGGCACGAGGGAACCATGTTCCCGGGTGGGAAGGTTAGTTCTGTCCTCACATCCTGCCAGTGCTTGGCATCTGGCACATTTGCTGCCAGTCAGGTGTCAGTTTGTGCCTCCTGGGACATCTTGGCAGTGTGTAGTTCTGCATAACTGCCCTGTGACCATGACTCTGTCCATACAGGCCCCTGGCACAGCAGCCAAAAGCCTGAAATTTGACTTCCTACCAACCAGCTCCCTGGAGATCAAGAGCTTTATAGCCCAGCATGAAGGAAGCTGTTCTGTTGGGCTATTTTACAGAAATAAGTGACTGGAACACATCAGGCAGGACACTGCCAAATTCTCACTGAAAGCCCAGAGCAGCCTTTGTGGAGATAGAGTTGCTCTTTCTTGCTTCAGCAGGGTCAGCCTTGCTAGAGAGCTCCACACCAGTCTCTCATCAACCTCTGTGCTGACAAGAGCCCAGAAGGTACGAGATGAGAGTGATGGTGAAGTGGCCACACTGAGCAGAGGAACATTTCCCAAGGAAGGACAGTGCAGCTCAGAATCTGAACTGCCAAAGGTAGAGAAATTATAAAAAGAATGGATCATTTATAATCACAGACTCATGGAATGGCCTGTTTTGGAAGGGACCTTAAAGATCATCTCATTCCAACCCCCTGCCATGGGCAGGGACACCTCCCACTAGCCCAGGTTGCTCAGAGTCCCATCCAACCTGGCCTTGGACACTTCCAGGGATGGGGCAGCCACAGCTTCTCTGGGCAACCTGTGCCAGGGCCTCCCCACCCTCACAGGGAACAATTCCTTCCTAATATCCAATCTAAATCTCCTCTCGGCAAGTTTGAAGCTATTCCCCCTTTTCCTTGGAAATAGTCTCTCTCCATCTTCCTTGTGTGCTCCCTTCAAGCACTGGAAGGCCACAATTAGGTCACCCCAAAGCTTCTCTTCTCCGGGCTGAACAATCCCAACTCTCTGAGTGTTTCCTCCCAGCAGAGCTGCTGGGACCTCGGTGGTCTCCTCTGGACTCGCTCCGACAGCTCAATGCCTTTCCTGTGCTGTTTCTCTGTATCATCCAGTAAAATGAAGTGTTTACTCTGGTTTCTCTCCCATCTTTGAACACCTGAGTTCCACATCTTAACTCTCTTCCGACACGAGCCGGTCGAGACAACCCTTTCTTCCAGCACCTTCCCTGGTTTATTACTGAACTAGGTGCCAAAGAGTTGGTGAAAATAGAAGGGCCACTTACCTTACAATAGCCTTGACTGCAAACCGAACCACGGTGGAGAGCAGGAACAGGGGTGTGACCAGGATGTGGAAGAGGGACAGGGATGCGAAGGCCTGGGCGGGCTGCAGGGGCTTGTCGTTGGTGTAGGCGTAAGTCACAAAGGTCTGTCACACCAGGGAAAGGGCAGGTCAGGGCAAGGGCTCTCCAAAAAGAGGGGCAAGGACAGCAAGCAAAATATTTTTCCTCAGCTATATATATACCTCAGTTTACTGGGGATTATAGTTAACTGAAGAGAAAGGTGTCTTCTCTTAAAGTGAGGTAGATTTTAAAACCTTGCCCGTGGTTTCAAGGGGTTTACACATTTAAGAATGAAAAACTTTTCATTGTTCCATCTAGCTTTGTAACTGGTTTCAGGCTTTAGAGGAAACACATCACTCAGAAAGATCAGTAAGAATCTAACAAATCTGATGAGTCCAGAACTCTGTATGTGTTTCCCCCAGTTCTCACCGTACTCTTAGTAATGCCCTCAAAATATGGGCTATGAAAATGGTGGCTTATACTGCACTTCATGCTCAAGAGACAAGCAAAGCCACCCAAAATCCCTTCAGAAAAAGAGCTTTTCAAAATGGGTCACCTTTCAAGTTGCAATGGGTTTTTTTTCTCTCCTTCTTTCTGATGGTAAAAAATTATATTTCTTTTTGGTTTTACCAATCCAGACTCTGGGAATGGACACTTCCAGTGTCATGCTCTCCTGCAGTTAGCAGGGGCACATTAACTCACCTGGTGGTGCTACAATAACAATGGTGTCCATTTTTTTTTTTCCACCCCCCCTCCCCTCCTTTTCTCCTTCATAAGGAAAAGTAAAAAAAAAAAAGAACATATCTTACTGCAAGAACAGCTGCTATTGGTATGGCTGCATTCATAAAAACTGGGAAGGAAAAACAAAATAAGCATCAGATTATATGAAATAAGAAAAAAACCCACAATTTTACAGTAAGTGTTTGACAGCAGAAGAATCCAGTTTCTTGGATTTCCAATTCAAGTCATTAAAACTCCCAAAGGAAAATTACTCTGCAGGAAGAAACTTCTTTCCATGGTAGTCAGAGATCTTAAACACACCAACAGATAAGCCAGGGAATTCTCTCATCTGTATATTCCAGTAAACTCAGAGAAAAATTATTATGGGCACAAATATTATGCAACACAACTAAAAAACATTGCCCTCTCCACTCTTCTCCATTACACAAAACACAGTTTCCTTCAGACACTTATTTGTCATTGCTGCAATCAGAGCTGCTAATATATAATGTCATAATGAAGGTAGCAGAAAAATTACTACAAAAATAAATCAATAAGATATACTCTATCTTTTCAAGCTTCTGTCTTTTATATATATATATATAAAATGCCTTTTCATTTTAATCACATTACACACTCCAAAAAAATTGTCACAGACACAGCTGGGTTTTGCTTTAGCTGAAGTCAGGAGGAATGTTGCCATCCTGAAGATCCTGAAGAACAGGATCCATTTCCAAGCACTAAAAATAAAGTTACTTACTAGAAAGAGACGTATGAAGTGCAAAGGTTTTGAGACTGGTGAGTTCCTTCATCCTCGTTTCTTCCACGCTCGTACAGAATATGTGCTCCCAGGCATACAGCTTTAACAACTTAATGCCTTTTAGTATCTCATTGGTTTTCTTTAATCTCTCAGTAGAATAGTCCTTCATTTCAAAAGAAAACCAGGGTAAGAAACCACTAACAGGTCTGTAGTCTTAGTAAGAATGCTCTTTTCCCTTCATTTCTCTTGGAAAATCCCTTTGAAATGCACAATATTGTTTGTTCGTGATTTTGCACAGGTGCCATACTGAGAAAAACCATACAAAATTCCATGTTCTTTGGAGAAATTAAAATGGTTACAGCCATGAGGGGAAATCAAGTAACCCTGTTCCAAAAAGAAAAATAGCTCAAAGTATCCCAACCCTTCAAGCAGTGGGTGAGACTCAGGGAGGAGGATTAGTGTGCCAATAGTGTCCATAACAACAGACAGAAGACTATATGTGTGTATTTGCTACACAGGAGTAATTCTGGGATCCAAACAGACCAGTCATGAAAACAGGTGAACTATTTATTGATATATGTAGCTAAGGGCCCCTCCCCAGAAAGCAGTAATCATAAGGTTTGGTAAAATCATAAATTTTGGTAAAATCATAATCCAAAAGCTGTTATGACTCAGGGGAAGTCAGAAAACAGCAGCGAGAAAGATTCAGATTATTCCCGAAGTTATGCAAAGGTAAAACCTCTGTACAATTTGTACAGATTGTACAAACTGGCACAACTCAACAGGATTGAAGCCTGCTGGAGATCAGATCCATGTACGTATAATTTGCTCACTGAATATTAAGATAAAAAGGATCTCTAAACATTTGGCAACTTAAACGTCAAAGGTTGACTTAAAAAGTTCAAGGACCACAACAACAAAGTTAAAAATTAGACAAAGTACCAGAAAACATCTCCAACAGGTGAATTAAATCAGACAGCAAAACAAACTTGCAGCCCTGAAGAATGCAAAATAAATATTAATGCAGCAGTGCCAGCTGATTTTTAGAGAACACCAAAGCTTGGGGTGAGAGCAAAAAGTCTGTTGTACACATTCTTTAATATTTCCTGCTATGATTTATCAGGCATTTTTACTCTTTGCTAACACCCCATGAAATATAACGCCTGAATGTGGGAACAACACCCCTCTGTGGAGTTGAATTCAGACAAAATTGCGCTGGTTGGGTTAAAAATATTCTTTGCAGAGCAGGCAGGTCAAGGCCCACACACTTTTTTGGGGAATCTCTTCTGACAAATGTGAGGAAGGAAGAGACCCTGACCCACAGAGGAGCAGAGGAACGATGGGACTAAGGGATGTTCACTAACCACAGGAACAGAACCCTGAGATCCTGATGCCATGTTCTCATTCCTGGACCACAAATGCCACTGAAATAATTTACTTACAAGGGTGCTCTTCTGAGCCTCAGCCAACTTTGTAGCTATGAAATACTGTATTGGAGCTAAGAGCACGATGACTGCAGCACCGACCAAGGCACTCACTCCCAGCAAGTTGTAGAGTAGTATCACACCCATTATTATCTGTCAAGGAAAAAAAACAACATGGTGGGGGGGAAAAGTAGATTTCAATATGCCAGAACAGTACCAAGAAGAAAAATATTTGTTCTTCTAATAAACACTTAAATGGTTCGTAGGAATGGGCTGAGCACACACTTCAGAAGGTCACGTTTGGAAAGTGTGGGAAATAAACCCAGAAGCCTTTATTTTTGACATTAACTAAATAGTTTGTGTTACTGCCTGGTAGTTCTAATCCAGGCTGGGTTTCCACAGAGCTCAAGGAGCACTAAAATGATGGTGCTTGCCCCGAGGCATTTCAGAGAGTTGCTGGCCTTGAGTCTTATTTACACTAGAGCTCCTTACATCACTCTGGGAGCATTCAAAGGTCTTAGGACTGCCTTGGATCACAGTTGCATTCTGTCATAGTGGTCCTCCATCTAAGACAGGCACTGAAGCATGGAGCAGATGTGCTGGAAGTGACACAAGCTGAGCCTGTGCATCATTCCCATCTGTAGGAAAACACCAATACGCTGCCTTAGTCCTGCAAAGAGTGTGGGAACACTTCCCAAAAAGGTTTACCTGGGAATGGTTGTGATGCAACCACTGGGTTTCTGGCTCCTGAGTTAATATAAGCTCTGCTACTGAAGTATTTTTACCAAAAGCTCCACTTTGTGGTACAGAGATGCCCTCAGTGATAAGATGGTCTATCTCATATTTTTTACCTCTTAAACAAGTCAGTTCTGTCTTTAAATCTCTCTTCTTATTACCCAATCATAAGTAAAAATCAGTGGAAGTTTAATGTTTTCAAAGCAATATGCACCTTTTCAGGCTTCTGTACTGCAAATTCTCATACCCAGATGCCATTTTCTTAGGGAACAATAAAAGGTTGCAAGCAATTATTTGCTGCCTATCCCACCCTAAGCTAAAATTACAAAGATGGTACAGGAGTCCAAGCTTTGTGGAAAACCAGCATGTTTCAGTTCATTAAGGCATTTGGCACTTTTGAAGATTTCTTTCAGGCTAATAATTTTAACCTTTCCTCCCCACAGATCTGCCTGTAGTTCTTTCCCAGCCTTGTTAAGGACCAGATGTGTACAGTAACTAAGCTTGTTTAGAGGGGAGCTGCTCTGAGCACTGTCAGTGCTGTTGTCAGTCACAGAGCAGGATTCAGCTGCTTTTTCTCCTGCCACAAAACCCAGTTACAAGGGGACACTGCAAAGAGCAATAATTAGCCCTGTCAGATGCCTGTGCTGCTGCCATGTGGCAGAAATACGAGCAATGGCTTGTGTCAGCAGTGGAAGAAATACGAGCAGGGAAAGGATTGCAGGTCAATCTTTTTAAAGTCACAGATAACATCCATGACATGGAAATCCTGCTCAAAAAAAAAACCCCTCTCTCTCAAAAAACCCCAGTCTCTTCACTGGCCCTTGGAGAGACACTCTCCCAGCCCTTGGAGGAGATGATGGGCCACGATTCTGCTTGTTAGTCTTCCTGGGAAACGAGCATGAAGACCATGTTCCCCTCTGGATTTTGTAGCAGTCTCACAGACTCTTCCCAACCAGGTTGGAGGATCCCTGAAATCAGGCCCTTTCTTTGATGCTCTACCTGAACAGGCATTGCCCACAGATTGGGGCACAGGAACAAGAACCACATCAGTTGGTTTGTTTCTATGGCAACCAAGTTGTTGATTTGTCCCAGCGTCATCTCTCCCATGGACAAGTTGGATGTGGAAAGCCTCAGGATCTTATTATATATCATTGCCTGTAGGAAAGGAGTAAAATGCAAGATAATAAAATGGTGTAATGATAAAACAACAGTGGCAGCAGGACGTTTCAAACTGCAGCATCAGCCTTTGCTAAGACAGCCCTTCTCCCACTCTCTCACCTGGGACAGAGAGAGATGGAGACAGTGGGAGAGAAAGCACAAGAGAAAGAGAACTGACTTTAAAAAGCTCCAATTCCTCTCAAAAGATTTGTTGCTTGATGCAGACCTAAAATAGAACAAAATGACAACAAAACATTCAAAATTTAGGAGACTGGCCAAAGATAATTTTTTCTTAAGCATTTGGTGAGCTTGCTTTTCTGTGACACTGTCCCTCAAAGAGAGCCTTGTTTCTGATAAGATAGTTAAACTTGTGCTGTGAAGTTTTGATCAGGGTGGTTATGGATTCCTTTGGCTTTCTCCCCTTTACCTGGCCACGTCCTTCCATAAAATTTGTAGGAGTTTAACAAGGTTTTAAATTAATCAGGGCTTATATCCACTGGACTTATAAAGACTAATATTGTAAGCCCAGTTCACAGTTATGACCAAATATCAAACACTGAAGCTTAGGGAAGTTTTTTTTTAAATTTTGTCCTCTTTGACCTGTTTTGTCCTTGAGCAATGTAGATCCTGTAAAAATGATCAGAGATGTCTACAGGCCATGGTGGATTACATCAGCTGCATATCACAGAATATTCTGAGTTGGAAGGGACCCACAAGGATCACCAAGTCCAACTCTAAAGTGAACGAATTGTACAGGATTTATCCCACAGCCTGAGTGTTATTAGCACCCACTGAGCTCATATGCTCACCATTTTGGCAAGTGGGAGTCTCAAAAACACAAGGAAATAACCAGGTAATCTTTATTCTCCAAGCCTGTGCCATCTTATCCAGGGAGAAGGCAGAAAGTGTTTGAAACAGCTACATCAGTCCCAGTGAGCACAAAAGAAGCAGCTTCCACGCTGAGCTGATATTCCCATGGTTAGTTACATCTGGCAAAACATCAGTTCCTGCTACTGCTGCCTGTGGAGTTTGGTCTGGGAGAGCCCTGCTACAACCCACCCACGTGCTGAGCCGGAGCTGCTGGCTCCAGCCCGTAAACACAACTGTCACAGGGGGTTAATGGATGCTGGGTTTACAGACACAGCTCTGCAGATGAATCACTCCCACCCCATCCCACAGGGCTCTGTGCAAAAGGGCATAAATATCCAGCCTCACCACTCAGGGCACACGGACAAGGTTCCCATAAAACGAAGATGCTTTGCAGATGACTCTGTTCACAGCCAGCAGAGGCAAACTCGTAGGGGAATGAGCAAAGCAGATGCAGGGCCAAAATGACACTGCTTACATCTTTCCTCATCTGCAAAGATGTGTTCTTACACTTCTTAAACTTCTACAGGTTAGGTTTTTTAAGCAGAAGGAATCATTGCCAACAGTTTGGCTGCATCAGCGACGCTGCTTTGTCCAGTTTTGTGTTATAAAAACACAGCCTGCAGCTTCTCCCAAACCATCATTAGCTCAGCCTTCAGATAAGGAACCACACAAATGAAATGGAAGCGCAAAGCTGGAGCTGTTTTCAGGGAATTTTTTGGCAGAACATCGTCGCTCACCAGCAAGGCACCCCTCAGGTTGATGCCAGTTTCTGTGGTCACATAGTAGGACGCCTGCAGGAATGTCCTCTGCAAGATAAGGGCCAGGAAGAGAAGGACAGCCAAAACATAAACATTCCTGAGGAATTCCTCTGAGGAAAGATAGGAGTTGGATGGATCCTTCACCTGAAAGAAAGGAAAAAATTATTCAAGTGCCGTAGGAGGGATTGTATTTTCTTGAGAAACTGGGAACAAGGAAATTCAGTCATTGCATTAAAATAAAAAAATATTGATGGTAGTGTGAGAAAGTTATAGAAATCAGATTTCTCACTGGCCTAGATATCAAAATTAAATACTCCACTCATGTTCCAAAGACTTAGGATCTCAACTTTTAGCAGTTCTAAAATGATCTGGTTTTAGCAGGAAAGTGACAGTAAGTTCACCATGGCTGCCTTGTCTTTAGTTTCTCCATCAAATTCTGCTGATTTGGAGCATAGAAATGCCACTCAGTACAAAATAAAGCTCATTCCACTTGTGCCACAAAGCAAATATTTTTTATTATATGGGATTTGTTATCTTGTATATTATGGAAACAGTTCCTTCCAGAATTAAAGTCTAGGATACCTGTGAATTCTGAATAAAACAATGCCAGTAATCCCCACAAAAGGAGGTTCAGATGCCTCGAGAGGGGAGAGGAAAAAATCTTGTTTAAATCACTTTATTTGTTTTCATTTTCTAGTTTTTTTGTTCACTGTTTTCCTCTGTTTAGGGCAGAAAAGGAAACAAATGTACCAAAATACTGCAAGAGGGACTGTTCCTTTGGTATTTCCGATCCAGCTGGAAGCAGGATGTACTGGAATTCTTAGGGAGATTAAAAAAAAAAAAAGAAGAAGAAGGAAAAAACCTGTTTAACTGAAATACTCAGTCTATTCTGAGATGAAAATTTTAGGTAATATAGGAGAGTAAACCACCTGCCCAAGACTCCTTGAACCAGGGTTTACTTAAGTGCATAATTGGTCAGATAAATATAGTTGAAAACTCTTCACGTTCTGCTACATCAAACCTCCCCATGTTTTCATAAAGAAGTTATCAATAACAAAATAACATTTGTAAATACCTTTCTTTCCCAATCTATGTAGAGTTCTCAGAAATTAAGGCAGAAAAAGCATAAAACTAAACTTGTTCACGTTAATTCAAACTCGAGAGAAATTAAAGCAGAAATGGGTAATAGGAAGAATGACCAAGAGAAAGTTTATCAAAAACCATAAATTAAAGGCAAATGTACTCTGAAATGTGGCCAAGAGAAATAGTGACTGTCACCAAGCTGGACCCTTGGAGTGGTTTCAAGATTTCCAATGATTCCAATCTTCCCTTTAGCCAATGCTGATTAAAACTTTAAGAAACCCACAATTGAAACCACTGCACTGAAGAGTAAAAAAGATAAATGAAGCAGAAAAGATACAGATCCAGAAGTTTTTTTCAGGCTTAAATACCTCGTTTGTTCAACATGCAAAAAAGCCCCATTTTTGAAGGCAAAACATGCACTTTGCCTTCTGACTTTGTGGCTCAAATCCAGCATGTGCAGGTTCAAGGGTGATAAAGAGCTTTATTTGATAAACTGCACAATTAAACTCTCCTTCAGAGCAATGAAAGCCTAGAGCCAGACTGAGACCATCAGTCAAGAAAATGAATGTCAGGAGGGAGCCGCCAAGAAAAAGATATTTGGATGGTGATGATGGTCAAATACTTTATCTGAAGGGGAAAATGTTGTTCCATTCCATACCTATCTGCTCATTCAAATACAAATTACTTCATAAAATGTATGGAGATATTTCTGTTATCACGAGACACATTTAAGAAAATTTTTTCATCATGTCTTCTCTGCTGTCAGTCAGTAAAATAACTTTAACTGTATTTTTCTCTAATTAGATAAATTATTTTTCTCATGCTAGAAAATGTTCTGTATCAGAGGCTTGTTCAGTGCTTAGAAGTGATCTCTGAAAGTTCAGTCTCAGTGAGACTTGAAAAGAGTTGTATTCCAGTGTCCTTAGGGAATTTTTACTATCAAGAAAGTCTTGAATAAAGTGGATGCTTTTCAATTTCTCACATGTGCCAACCCATTTCATCACTGCACCCACAGTATGATCAGTCACAAACAGGGACTGACTCCTCTCAGACTCCCAGTGAAAAACAGGTTTGAGAGAGCTCAAACCTGTCAGTGAACTACAAACTGAGAAATGGAGAGAAATTAAGCAAAATTCCCAGGTTGATCCTTGCTGGATGGATCACCGAGGCACCACCAGTGGTGTTTCATGCCTGGAACAAAGAGGGACAGTTGAAGAGGAGCCTCCAGTACCTGTGTTGCATTCCACTACTCCGGTTTGGAACTTGACTGTCTCTCACTAAAAAAAAACCCACCTCAATTTGCTCAGAAGAAAACATGAAATAATACAGTGACTATCATAAAAGCCGGGTGTATTAAATGCTTCTCGTGAATACACAACTGAACTACCCAAGCCACTCAATCCCTGTTGTCAGGTTACCTTTTCTGTTGTGTTTGTGTTATTGGTTGTATTCTGGAAGCCCTGGACAATGCCAGAAATGCACAAGGGCCCAGCAAAGCCCAGCAAATCGGCCAAGTACCGGAAGGTGCTGCTGAGCAGGATTGGTCGTCCAAAAGCACTGTACATGGCCAGCCATATGGAGGGGCTTCTGTTGGGCTGGTCTTCCACTTTTTTCTGGAAAACAGAGAAATAGGTATCAACACACTAAGAAGAAGCCTCCCTGGCTTTCCATGGTAACATCCTGGGTACCCAAATGATTCCTGAAAGGTGAGGTAGCAAACACGTTGGAGATACCAACAGATTTCAGACATTCTTCACAGCAAATTCAAGCTCTACCTCTCCTTTGTGACTGTGGCTTCTCACCTCTATATCCTACCCCTTTTCTGAACCTATGGGCACAGGAATGCAAGCACACATGAATAGTCCTGGCACACAGCCACTGCTCCTCGTCACGTGTGTGCTCAGGGAAATTCTGACCTTCCAGCCCCTTGCCCATGTGGGGAATCCTGGTTTCACAGTGGCTCTGAAACCACCTGGTCCAGTAAAGGCTTCTGGTGTGACAAAGGGGTTGAAGGAAAAACAAATGGGCAGATGCCTGCAAGAATATAGTTTAATTAAATTTATCTGGATTTTTTTTTCTTGTCCCTTGGATGCCTTCCAGGAAGACACACTTCAGCTGATCACTCACTGCCGTGCTCAAAAAGATGAGAGTAACAGACCCAGGTGGGAGGTAAGATTAAATCAACTAAGGGTCATTTCTAGCCTTCAGTTCTGTGAATTTACACAGTATCACAGCTCCTGCCCTAAAACACCAGCCAGCAGATCTCTCTTCAGCTACTCAGAGGAGTTCTGCTGCTTCTGAGCTCCTTTCAATCTAATGAAGAAAGAACTTTACTGAACAGACCCCAGAGTGCTTTCCCTTCAGTTCAGCCAGCAGCTTTTGACACTCCAGAAAGGCAGCTGTCATTTTTCAAGTAGCACAGATGCCTGCAAGTTGTAATCCAAGCCAAGCCCTCTCGAGCCTTCACAGCGGCATTTTAAGCACAACCCAGTAACAAGCACCCCCCAGCCCAGCAAAGTCACCCGAGTAAACCAAGTGTGCCTGTAACTGCCTGGCTGCCTCCTGCCTTTTTGTCTCTTTTCCTGGCTTTTCCTTTTCACTGCCACTTCCACAGTGCCATGGAATATGCGTGTGATGCCAAAAATGTCCAGGTGGACCAGATGGCTGCTAGGGGTTGGGCCAAAAAGCTTAGTAAGGAGGAACAAGCAGCAGGGGGACAAACCAGGGCTAACATTTCAGAAAGGGGTAAGAATGAAAATGCTTCTTCTGAGGGGGGAAAGAGCACAAGGGCCTCGTGCCCTTTGCCCAGACAAAAGGCTCTGGATTTGCTGCCTGGTAGGTTTTGAGCCTGAGTGCACTAAAAGGGCTGCTGTCACCCTCTTCAGAGAAATGATTGGCACTTCAGCAGCTTGATGGTAGCTCAGCTAAATTATTGGGAAAACACAGCTCCCATCTTTTGGGGGGAAAAAATTGTCATACTATCCTGGGCATTCAATTAATGACAAATTTGGTAGATGGCAATGGTGAATCCTTATTTCTGTAACAATTTAATAGCCATTTTCACTGCTACTACAACTCACACATTTGTCATCACCACATGAAATCTAGTTACTTTTCATTGGAAAAAACACTAATTCAACCAAGTTATCTAATAATCTGTGCTGCTAAACACTGTTGTCTCTTCCTTTTTTAATCAGGACATCATATTAGCTGAAGTATCTAATGGGGAGAGGGGAGAAAAAGTGAATTTTTCTTCTAATCATAAGCTCTTTTCCCGAATGGCTCTTGAGAGTTATGGGCTTGCAGTGCAGTATGTGTGCTGTATGTGCCAGCCCTACCCTTTATTTAGGTGCTGAAGGCAGATCTGTCAATCACCACTCACTATGGATCAACTGTGCATCTGTTTGTTTGAATTTGCAGGGATTATTTCTGTTAGAGTAGTCAGTAGCATTTGTTGTTGTGTTAATTACCCAGGATGGGCTGCTGTTCTCAGTTGTGGGACTTGATTAGGTTTGTCTTACCTTTGTCACCTTCCTTTCAAAACCCTGTAATTTTCTCTACCTGAGGCACTCAGCAGTGGAAACAGGGACAGCAAGACAGAGCCTGCTGGTAAATCAAGTCACCTACATGATGTGCCTCAGTAAATATGGAAATCTGACTGTTCCCATAGTTCTGGAGCTGACAGAGCAATCCTGGTGCTGCAGGGCAATGCTCTGCCCCTGGGGTTTCTAGTTAACACACTTTCTTTCCTCCTTGTTTTTTCCTTAACAGGAGACATCCACCATGGCACATGAATAGCAGGCACAGGGAATTAATGGTCCTTGACTTTGCTTTTGCTATTATGCTCCCAAAAAGAAAAACTTTCTGTTGGCCACCAGGACAAGCTCCATAGAAACCAAATGTGGTATCAATGTGCTGAATCTATTTTAAGGTATGGGATGGATGGTGCATTAGAATGTGATTTGAACCATCTAGACTGCTTGTATAGGAGCTGACACAAGAGTCAAGCAACAACAGAAACAGTATCTTTTTTTTCTTGGGGGGAGAGGGGATGGCATTATGTGAGAATTTATTAAATTATTTAGATTTTCATAGCATGCAGAAGAGATAGCAGGACAATGTCATGTGAGCTATCTCAAAGGCATTTTGCAATGTAAAATACTCGTGATCATGTTCACTGTCTTTCATCGAGGTGTGATAAGAAGAGTCTGGAGAAGAACAGAAGCTTTTCCTCGGCAGGGCTGTGGAGCACAGCTGAGATCAGCTGTCTCCAGGCACAGGCAGGGGTAACCCCACTTAATCCAGAGAATGGTGGGGGGCTGCCCTCCCTTCCCATACAAGATTAGTGTAAGATACACACTGGCAGCAGAGACAGTGACAGATCATCTCTTCCACACTGCAGACCATGCTCCAACCTGAAGAATTTTCCTAATTATGTGGCTGTTTCTGGCCCAGCCATGCACAAACCAGCTCATTTCCCCACAGGGATGAACTGCAGTGAGTTCCACTGCCTGGCTCCGTGGATTTGCTTTAGCCATTGGGTTTACTTTAACTTTATCTACGAAGCACCAGTTTACTTTAGGGCTACAGCCTGTTTTCCAATATTAGCACAACTGTATGACAGCTGTGGTAATCTCAAGATTTTGGACAACTCCAGGACCCAAAATATCTGATGTAAGGCGACATTACAAACGTAGGTGAGTGTAACTGCATGGGGCACGTTCATCAAAGTCTTGCTACGTGCATGACACGCACCAAGGGAAGATACCCACCAAAAATTTATGTCCTTGCACACAGGCAATAGCACATTTAACTTGTCTTTTGGCCTCTGAACTGCATATTTGTGCAGGTACAGACAGTATCTGCAGATGTAAACGAGCTACAGGATTTGTCCTTGTGCCTGTCATTAAGAATGGCCCAGAGACTCAGGTCCTCAGGGCATGGAGGTGCCTAAGACTCTTTGGCCTCTTTAAGTAGGATTCAGGCAGTTTAAGGAGCTGGCCTAAGGAATGCACTTCTCACTTGCTGAGAAAAGCTCAGTTCCAATGACTCAGTAGCTTTCTGCTTAAAGCAGAAGGATCTCAATCTGTGGTCTCTACTCTCTGTAGTCACTGTCTGCAAAAGGGAAGAGAAGAAACTTATATCCTTTAAAATACAAACAATTGAACTGATAATGGTTTCATCTCAGAGGGCACAAAAAGGAGCCTGCAGCTCCCTGCTGGGAGAAGAGAGCTGCCTAAGTACATCCAGAAGTTTCTCTGGGGAGTCCTTCTCTCCCCAGTGAGTTTTCCCAACCATGCTTTCTGTTCTGGGCCTGGCTGGAATGGAGATAATTTTCATCATGTAGTGCTGTGCTTGACATTGGTGACTAAAACACCGTTAAGACACCAGTGTTTTGGCTATTCTTGTTGTGTAGTTTTGGCTATTTCTCTTTCTTGAGGGAAAAAAACCCTAAAGATGAGTGTTTCCAGCTGATACAGTGGACAGAAATGTCTTCCAATTTAAGATGCTGCCTGGAGTAGCTCAGATTTAAACAAAGATTTCACTTTTAAAATCCAGCAAGCAATCATTCTGTTGTGGTTTTGGTTTCCAGTTGCACTCAATCTGGCAGCTCCCTCCTGCTATAAATTCACTTAAAACCAAACAGCAACTATTGGACTGGAACTTCCCATGCCAAGTTTCACCTTGGAACAAACAGTCCTGAGTTAAAAACTCTTAAAACCAGGATTTCATAAAAGCTGGAAAAGAAAATTCAGAGTGACACTTCACATTTCCAAGGCCAAACAGAGACATGAACATCTGTGGTTACCTTTTGTTCCTCGTACGCTTCTTTGAGGCAGACGTAATTCGTCAGTGCTCTCATTGCAATCGGGAGCTTTCCAATGGCCTTCAAGTCCACAGGTTTCTTGTGAGCAGATATAATAAGAGTATTCATCCACCAGTAAGTGGCCTTGGAGAGCAAATTGACAAAAGGCTGCAGAAACCTCACCCCCAGGTCCTGCAGGTCCTCTGGGGGCTTCACTTTCTGAGGGTTCATGAAAAACACGTACCTCTGGAGAGGAGAAAAAAGACAACAAGAGCTCAGAAATTATGTTATTAACAGTGATTTCTAGCAAAAAATTATGTACAGCACAACTGCAAAGTCAAAATTGCATTTATGCAAATAGGCATCTATCTATATAAATATATTCACTTTGTAAGTATATATAGATATAGATATGTAGAGATAGATGGATAGATAGATAGATAGATAGATAGATAGATAGATAGATAGATAGATAGATAGATAAATAGATAGATGAACACAGTCACCCATACATACCAAGCCCAGGGGACACACCAAGGACATAAATTTTAAAGACATGCCCACTGATTTCTACAGAATTAACAAAATACTTATGGCTAAGCCAAACTTGGCCCTAAGCTTGACCCAAGCCAGAGTTACTGGGACTAAAGACCCACCTTCACCCCCATGATACTTGCCTGACATTTTTCCAGACCCTGCTAAAGAGGCCACCTACCCTGACTCGAATGACGTTGATCTCCACAGCCATGAGCAGCCCGTAGAGAATGACCAGAATTCCAGTGATGCAGAAACGCAGCTGAGAAAAAGGGACACCATCCTGGCAGTATCTGACAAGCTTGATGGTTTTGGTGACAAAGGCCATTATCCAGTAAAGGAAGAGAGCTGTAAAACAGGTGCACACTCATCATAAAAAGAAAATAAGGATGTGTGCAAGAATTGAAAAACATCAGTGCCGCAGATGTTTCAGCTGCCATGCCCCGTCCCTGGAAGTGTTCAAGGCCGGGTTGGACGGGGTTCTAAGTGACCTGGTCTAGTGGAAGGTGTCCCTGATCATGGCAGGGGTGTTGGAACAAGAAGCAGAAGTCTCATAACTTAACAAACATCACGTTGCATCTTTGGAAAAGCAGGGTGCATCCCAAGTGAGAATATGGAAATGTGACCATTTTAAAAAAGACTTCCTGGACTTTAGTGGTATCCTGAATCCTGGCTTGTGCCTGTCACCAGCTTGTTCAGGTTGCTGAGTTATAGGCAATTTGGACAGTATGAATCTGTATGGAATATTATCCTGCAATGTCTAGTCTGACCACCTCCTGACTGAGACAGCAGACTGGATAATCTTGGAATCAACTGCAAAGGATGCTGAGAAACAACAGCATCTGCACAGGATGTTTCTTGGTCAGATTGCTTTTAAAAGTGGTCTTTTGAAATAGTCCTTTTGAGTGAAGACAAGTTCTTCCTCAAAATAATCAGCAGTGTTAAGAAACACCTAAAAGCTCATTATAGAAATACAACAGTCATAAAGGGCTTTTTCTTTCGTGATAATTTAAAAAATAGTTCTCAGGATGTACTTTATAAAAGGTGCAGTAACTCCTGTGATACTGCTAGTTGGAAGAGCAGAGAATTATTCCTCTCTCTTTTAATATTCTCACATATTGCACCCTCCTCTTCAATCTACACAAGCTGACTTTGGCTAAACTACTGGGTCTTGGTAGAGTACATAAATATTAGACTTGAGTACATAAATATTAGACTTAGACTTACCCAGCAGTAACTTTGGAAAGTTAGATGTCTCAATATTATGGTAATAGACTATGGATACAGTGGCAGCCACAAATCCCATTATGGCTGGTAGAAAGAGATGCAGGTGGCGAGATTTCATTTGTCTGAAAATAAATCAGGCAGAAACTAGTGAATTTGATGCCTTTTTTCACCCCTGTGTGAAACCATAGGTGGTTATCTATTCAAGAGGAAAAACATGACTTTATCCTAGAGACAAAAAGGATTTTTTTCCGTGTGAGTGCTTTAACTTTGCCAATATTTACTTGCCATTGTAGCATGAAAGGAGAGTGACTGCTAAGAAAAATCATCTTCATCCCATCAAAATCTGGACAGTTCATGAAATGATTCTGTGGTTTTTTTGGGGGGAAAACCTCCTTATGCTTTACTCTCCACCCCATCACACATCAAGACCATATATTAATGAATGCAATTAGGTTGGTGGTCCACCAAAACTCTGTCACTTACGTGTCAGAAACGATTCCTTCTGCTATTTCACACACGTGCACGAACAGGAGGGTGAATGTCAGGATCCACCTCAGGTTGTGCCCAGGGAAGTGCAGCCAGGTGTTGTGGTGAATCTGGACTTTGGAGCTTTGGCTTCCCCAGCCTGGGAAATGATGGCAATGGAAGAGAAAGATTATCACAGTGGTAACCAGTGGCTTTTCTGTTCTAATCCATAGGTCACACTTAATATATATATATATACAATCAATAAAAACAGCCTGTAAGACTATAGGGGCTGCTGTGACTGAAAAGATGAGCCAGGAGAGTCTCAGTTGCCATGTAGTTTCAATCCAACCCTGAAGACAATGGGACAACAGTCTTCCCACAGTTGCAATTAAAGAGAATTCGTCCCTGACCAAGAAAAATGATGAGAAAACAAACAAAAAAAACCCACGTCTCAAGCGTCACCCTCAGACCAACAGATCTGAAGTGATGGCACAACCTTCCTGAGTCACAGACAAGAGTGGGCAAAGTTTTCCACCAATACAAAATTTACCTCCTCAAATGAAGCCTCAAAAGAGAGACATTTACTTCAAACAAATAACACACAATTTAAGCTATTGTGGGGGGGGGTTCCCATGACACTGTCAGAAAACAGAGGGGATTTTCAGTGGCTGCAATACTATTTCAAAATTAATTGGCTGATAGCTGTAAGAAACCTAAAGCAGCCACTCAGTGCATAATACAGAGTGTTGTAATAGTTTCTCTCTACCCTCAGACCTTGCACTGAGCTTCCATCAAACACTTCTGCAAGAAAACCTTGTCATTCAAGGGTGACTTGCTCTGACCTCAAAGAAAGAGCCAGCACTGACATAAAAATCCAGCACTGTTGGAAGGAGTTTTCCATAACCCTTGTTTTTTGGTTGGTTTTTTCCCCCCCCAGTCTTTAGTTATTATTTGTTAACTCTTTTTTCTTATCCCCTTGCATAATTATTTAATTAATTTTCAGTCACTGGATTATGTTATAATATTTTATTTGGGTTATAACATATTGTCTGATACCAAGTGTTTTAGCCCACAGGTTCCTGTAGCCTATTATTCAGTCACTTTAGAGTCTTTTTGCATAAGAGAAGTCCTTAAATCCCCAGTTCAAATATAGTCCCAAACTCAAATCTTCCTCGTGGAAGAAATGTCTTACTATGTACATATATGACACCAGAAAATTGGCATGGAAGAACTGATGTGCCATTTCTCATGCCCTTGCCAGGAGAATATTTATTTTCATTAATACTTAGTGCCTTTTGGTGGTTATTCAAGTCTCTTTATCTCTATGATCAGTTTGACAGCTCTGAAAACATATTAAATTGTATTTATTTCATCCCTGCAAATTAACTGGGATAAAGAGACAACTAGAGGAAAAAGAAGTGTCATTAGAGTGCTGGTTTAGATGGGGTTCTGTACAAGAAAGAGTGAATTAGAGCTGTTCCACTGTCCTAAACTACTCAAGGGGGATTTATCATTTCTTCTTTCCATTCCTGTGGGGAAAAATAAGAAATTATCCCTATAGCTCTACTTTTGTTTACAAATGTTAGCAAAAGAAGCAATTATGCTGTTCTAAAAATTTCCTACACTTGTCCTATCCTTAATTCCAAGTTGCACATTTTAGAAACCCTCTGAAATTCACATCATTTGAAGGGAATTCAGACCCACTGCCCTGAGTCTTCTAATGTCTAATAATAGCAAAGGCTGCAAGTTGGCAACTTCAGTTCTGAGGAAAAGAAGTTTGGCTCTGATGCCTCTGGTTCTCATCCACCTCTTCACACTGATTAGTTGATATTCATATCCAAAATGCCCACATTTAAAGCTGGTTGGCACCACATCCTCTGGGTGAAGCCTTTCTGCCTCTTTTAGAATCAATAAATATAAAGCATTCAATGGTTTCACCACGGGACAAATAAAACCGCACCGACCATAAATCCGTGCTCAAGTGTTTGCAGGATTGTTGATGAACTCACCGATGAACAGGATTGGGAAGGTGATAAATAGCAAGAAGACATGGGGAACCAAGTTGAGGGCATCCACAAAGCAGACATTTCTCAGGACACCAGCACTGATGTTGTAGGCTGAGGCATTGTCGTTCCCACAGAACGCGAGTCTCATCGCTCCCACAGGGTCTGGATACTGCAAAAAAAGAGAGGTTTTTTGACTACCAAGAGTGCTGGCATTCCCTTTACCTAAAGACCAAATAAATAGAATAAAGAGACAGGGAAGCAGCACACTGAACAACCCACGCTGTTGTATTTTGAAGGTTATTTTGGGCTACGTCAAGTATAAGCGCATTAGAATGAAGGCTGTGTTTCTGAGAAATTTGTATTTTGCTGGTATTGTTTATATTCAGCTGTATTTACTATTTATAATAAGTGCTATTTTTAAAAAAATTATGCCTTTTAGTGTTCATTATATGCACAGATAGTCTCCCTGAGAGAATAAGGAAGTTTTGAGTACAAAATATTTCCATTTCTCACAAGAAAACCCAAATGACCATAAGCGGACTCCTGTGTGTAAATGCTTCTCTGGTGAGCCAAAATTGCCTGTGCAGCATCTCTAACCATTTGTTGCACCACATTCTGCCCTGGACCTTTGATATTTATGATTTGACAGCTTTGCATTTAGTGATATTTTGTATTTCTTCGTTGTTGCACAGAGCAACAGTCACACACATGAGTCTTTGGAGACGACCGACAAGCTCTTACCCAAAGTAGGAAGTACTGAAGATTGCACAGGCAGCAGATCAGCATTTGTGCTTGATCCTGAAAATCCTTATGCACGTGCTTAGACTCATCCAAGCAGCCCCTGACTACCATGATTTCCTAGAGATTATCTTTGTACACCAAGATAAACTCATGTGTTCGTGCTTGCAGACCACAGTGTGACCAGGTTCTGGCTTTCATCAACCTGTGCATCTTTTAGTTTTTTCATTCTTCTCTACCAGAAGATGAAACAAGGTTGCAATCAAAAATGTTTCCTTGTTCATTTCTTTACCTGAGACTTATAAGGAGCAATACAGTGGTTTGGATTGGGTTATGCAAACTCTTTACTCACATCATTCTCTTTTCTCAAATTTTGTGTGCTAAAATAGAAAGGACATCATTAATTCAGCAAAGCATCAACATTGGCATTAATGACAAATGAATTTTGCTGAATAAGAAACAGAGATGCAAAAAAGGCACAAACGCAGTTTTAAAAAAAAAAAAAAGGTTATTTAATGGGGAGGAAAAGGTTTTCCTTCTTTCCTCAAATAGTTTAGATGAATTCTGTGAGACGCAGTTTTAAAACAAGGTAAGCACAAACTACTCAAGTAGTCCCTTAGAGGGAGCATAAACATGCAGATCTTCAAAAGATACAGAATTCAAAGAAGCATTTTGAACCTCTGCTAAACCCCCTTTTCACTTTTAACTAACTTCTTCCTGGTTCTGAGAAGCATAATCCACATTGAAACACATCAGTGACATCTGTAAAGGAGTTTCTTTGAAAAGAATGTGAGAAATGCAGTTCCTTTCCCAAATATATCAGCAATTTATGGCTGAGATTTGCCAGAAGTAAAGCATAACTCGCATGCATGTACTTACTGTGATGCAAAAGCTGATGGACAACCCACTCAATCTTCAGTAAAAACCATCTGTTAATGGTCCAGAACACTTTGATGGAGAGTTTGGCCCATTCTCTATAATGAATAGAGTGATATGACCACTATCATTCTATCACTTTATTTTTATATAAAAATACATTAATCAATAAACGAAGCTAGCAATGTATAAGAAATATTATGTTAATAGGAATTCTGTCTGAATTGGGGACTTATTAGCAAAAAAAAAAACCCAGAACTTCTCAAAAAGCTGCACAGAAATTGTGTGGGTTCAACTTGTAAAAGCTTGACTTGTCTCCTTTAAGAGAAACCTAATGGAAATGATAATCTCTCGAAAATCAGAAGTGCTGTTTCCTCGTTTTTATCGAAGGTCAGAAGTCCAAGGGAGTTCTGCTGGGAATTTTCCTCCCTTTCCCACAAAGAGGACTCTTTTCTGAGACATTGTAAGATGCTGTTGTGGTCTGGTGGTTGGAATGGTACCGAAAGGCAGGAGAATCCCGGGTTCAAACGAGCACTGAATCATTGACTCCCAGTGTAGCTTTTGGCTTCTGGTCAAAAATAAATCTGGGAGAAAGGATTAAAACCACGTCCAAGGGAAGCTAAGGGAACTGTAGGGGGTTTTTTCCCCTATTTTTCTGGAAGGGAAATGGAATATAGGCTGTAGGGGTTCCTGTGGAAGAAAGGACTATTAATTTCATGGAGAGTGCTATCTCCTAGCTAACAGTTTGTAGAGGTTTCCTATCACACCAACAACACACTCTTAAAACCACTTGTCCTTTGCTGAGAAAAGAATCTGGTCCTATTAATTAATACTGATGTGTAGAGACAGTGCCCATCATACTGGTGATAATTTTCAAGGGTAGGTATGAGCAGTCTACTCACAGTACTTTTGTTACATCTTCACTTCAAAAAGGAAGTAGAATTTAATTGTCTTCTGTTAAAATGAGACAGAAAATCAAGCCTAGGTTGGTTAGTTTGTAAAAAAATCCCCAGAAAATAAGAAAAATTATTATGTTGCCAATGAAATGATAGAGGGTAGTTGGCAATAAATTCCCAAGATTTTAAATCAGAAAACACTGCATCATGAATCAGCATATCCAGTGACCACATTCACTGAACATCCACAGGCTTAAAATCTGTCTGAACTTTTTGGCCAGAGTTGTGGTGCTGTGCTGACCGACTGCCTCACAAAATGCCAAATCATGAAATGCTCAACTTCCTTTGTTAGCAGCACCCACCTCAGGACACACATCTATCACAGCATGGCATTGGTAGGGACCAGAGGAGATAAGAACTCTGGAAGCATTAACAGGCCAGTGACCCTTCCTTCCTCCCTTCCTTCCATCCTTTTGTCCGTTCCGGCCGTGCTGGGAATGAGCCGTGACTGGGAGTGGAGGACTCATGTTCTGCATCTGTTGGTGTATACCAACTTCCGTAACACCTTCTGGTGTTCACACAGACAGGCTGCTGGCAGCTCCCTGTACCTTCAGGAGTGGTGTGTGAAAACACACTGCAAGTACAGCAGAGCTCCAAGGGATCCATCATTCCCTTCCCACCCGTTTCTGGTGCAGAAGGCAGATCTGTTAAGCCCTCCACAGTTCTGTGACTCAAACCACTGGACCTTGCTCTTTGTTTTTGGAAAACTTACATACACAGGAGGCTCTGGAGACAAAGGGATGCACAGACACATCACCCCAGGAATAAAACATGTCAGGCAGTTCCTACTTCCTGGCTCAAGCTGCACAAATAGGGGAAATACACTGGATGAAATTGTGCTGACATCCAAGGGACAATTAGCCATTGCTTTCTGCTGCATCAGGGCTTGCTTCCAGAAGCTCATTTTCATCACCCTCAAGGTTTAACAAGCTGTGTTCATCTCCAAAGAAGGACAGAAAGAAAAACCCCTAAGGCAGAAGAACAAATCCTTGATTTTTCTAGACAGTGCAGGACATTTTGCAGCAATGCTTTTGCAGCTCCACTAAAAATAACAGGGCTGGGCCATAACAGGTTTTCAGATGCCATCACTCATCCAACAGTGCAGCCTTCAATCTTCTTGAAACAAAAATTTGATAATGTGATGGCAAAATTTCTCATGCCCACACTCAGATCCCATGCTTGGAAAGTTTAGTGTAACTACACAAGGACACATTCTCAGGGTTTTAAACAGTGTAAGTGGCATGTTCCAAAGATTCAAAAGACTAATTGGAGAGTCTGAGTTGCATTTTCAAACAATATTTGGGTATCGGGAGTTCTTTAAAGAAAGAGATCTTTAATAACTCTAAGAATTATAAAGATTTTTAAAAGGCCTCAGCTATACTGGCTTTTAATGAGGTTTTGAAAATCTTCACTCAAAAAAACTGAGCCTGGAAATTAAGACAGTTTGAAAGACCTTGATTGCAGATACCAAATGGAAGGTGGAGAGAAAAGGCACTATTCCTTCCTCTTCTATAAACCCATAAGATTTCATCTCATGTCATGAAATGAAAATGTGAAAAGGAAGAACAACAACTTTAGAAAAACCATGAAGAATTGCAGTTGTGCTTACTGTTGTAACTCATCAACAACTGCAGCTGGAAAGGAAGATGGAACACTTTCATGATTAAGCACCGGCCAAATTTGGCTCTCTTAATAAAAATTAAACTATTCTTCCATCAATTTAACCCTTCTAGTAAGCTAATGTTGGGCTTCAGTCAGAACTGGGTCTGTAGAGAGGGGAACCAGATCTTTAGAGAGGTGAATCTTGCCCATGTGCTGTTTGTTTCTCTCACAATGCTGAGCATTGTGCAAGTACATAACTAAATACATGGAAGACTTCTTATATTTTTCCCAAGCACCGGTTGTTGATCACTGCCAAAGACAGAATGCTGACCACATGGAACAGTAAAACCTGTAAAGAACAGCTGTGCTGAAGGTCTTTGAATTAGCCCTCAGCAGGACAGAACATAGAGCTGACTCAAGGTTTCCCACTGTGCAGCCAAAGGTGATTTTCTCCTCACCAAATATGAGGAGACAGGCTTTTTAGGCCACGGTAAGGATGCAGGGAGATATCAGAGTCAAAACTGGGCTGCAGAGGAGCATGAGGAGAAATCTGAAGACATTTCTGTTGTCAATGGGTGGAAGAGATAATAGCAGTTAATGCTGCCACTCAGAGAGGGTATCACACTCCATAGCAGTCCCTGCCCTCCCACACCTGCCAAGACCCTTTCCTTGGGAACACCAGCAGCAGCACAAAGCCAGCCTTCCTGCAGCTGTGCTCAGGTGAATTAAGCAGCAAAGCCAGGTGGTTTTGTCACCCTCAGCAGCCTGCTGCACTGCAGGCTCACAGTCCAGCAGAGAGCCACACAAATATTAGTTCAGCCTCAGAATTAACAGTCTTAATCCCCCTGGTGCAATTCCCAAAACAAGAAGCCCTGCTCACAGCAAGATTAACACCAGTGCTGAGCTGTTGCAGTTGCCATACTTCAACTGCAGAGTTGGCTCATGCAGGACTGTCCCAAGGGCCACAGGAACAAGGCATGACAGGGGAGAAATGTCCATTAGTTTCTTAGCAAATCTTTATCTGTGGGTCCCAAAGGAAGGGAGAGGCACTGGAAAGCAAAGGCCTCTTCTTCTCATATGGATTTACAACTATCTTTTCTCTAAGCTCATGCTCAGGTGGGAACCTTTGGAGCTGAAGGCTTCTCCACAAGCAGATGGTTTTGACTGGCAAACAGCAGGGGCTGCAAAAAATGGGAGCAGTCCAACTGCCAGGTTAAAACAATAAAATGGATAACCCAAACGTGAACATGCAGGAGAGAAAAGATGAAAGGGTAGCAAGTTATTCTGAAATCTGTTGGTCTTCTGCAGTTATTGACCACCAATACTTGGCAGGTAGTAACAGCCCTTCAGAATAGCTGTTGAGATCCTCATATACTCATGTAACAGGACAGCATTTTTCATAGTTGTTACCAAAAAATGGCCTTCCCAGAGATAAATTCTCTTCCTGCAGAATATAGTAGGTCAACAACTTATGCTGGGGTGATTACACTGAAGTGGGTACATCACAATATATTTGCTTCACTGCTAATTACAGCAGGAATGTAAAAATTTGCTGTACTTTATAATAATATTGTCAAGCACACTGGGTTTAATCTGTTCATTTCAGTCAGGGAAAATGCAGTAACGTGATAAAGATCACTTGATAACAAGTCTGTGCTAGCTGAGGGTACCAGCTACATTCCTCAGTAGGGGTGCCAAGTACCAGGTAAGTTTTTGTTTTAACACTTGAAGGCTGGCAGGCCTTTGCCCTTTAACGTTATTGACAAATTACACACTTTAACTCCCGTTTTTATGAACTCTACAACTCATCAGAAATTCTCAGAGGTGGTTTTACTTCCTCCTTTTGAAAATGGCCTTTGCTGAACAGTCACATATGAGCTAAAGTCACCAGGAAAACTTCACAGAAGGGGGGAATGGAAAGAACAATCAGGAGGATGGGCCCATGTGGGTGCCAGTGGAAGGCAATTCTCAGCCCTCCTTTGCATCATTTGGGACTTTGATTCCCTGTTGGTTTACTTTAATGAGGATGTGAACTATCTGAACAGCAGTTCACCCTGCAATGAAAGGGCTAAAAAACCTCATGTCCTTTAAGCATTTAAGGTTTTATGCTAAAATCCCCATCACTGGCAAGTGGAGACTTCCTGGGTTTGGGCGAAGGTGTACAGACACAGTCACAAGAAAACAAATAGAAAAGAGCAAAAAAAAAGTGATTCACTGTGAAGAAGATAGAGGTTTTGGGAAGACAAAAAATAGGTCAAAGTAGTAAACATGAAAATGACATAACACTGAACCTAAACACTCACAAATATCATTTTAACAAGCATGAATGGGGATTCTCAGGGCACTAAGCCAGTTTATAAGATATATTTTCCACAAGCAGTTGTGAGGAAGACAGTGAAAAACAGCAGAGAATCTGAATTTCCATAAAAATTATGAGAACATCCTCGCATCCTCACCAAGTACAAAACTATAAGTATTCTAGTGAAAGACATTTTAACTACCTTAAGGGTCTTTTAAAGGGGACTTAAAAATCTTCACATTCAAGAGTTTCATCTTACCTGGATTATACCTCTGTTCGTCTCATGCTCTGCAAGATACTTATGACTATAAAGAAAAGAGTATAAATACACTCCTCAGGTGGAGCTTCCTTGGGGGAATAAAAATATTTTGAAAAACATTTATTGCAGTAGTGCTGTTGCCCGCATTTAAAAAAAATATATGGATTGATAGCTGCACTTCCTAATCAAAAGAGATCAGTTTACAGAGCATACTAGTGTCTCAGTTCAGATCAGATTTCATTTTGGTCTTACATATGATATGCATTATATGCCTGTATATGCACATTTATACTCATGTCTATATAGAGAGACAGACATGTGTATGCATACAGGTGCAGGACTGAGAAAGTACTCCCAGTTATACAGAAGTTTTTGTCTTCTGAATAAACCAGTCATTACAAAAGCAAGATTTTTTCTTTCCTTCTTGAATTTCACAGAGTGAATTTTGACTAAGGACGAATTAGGAATTTACAGGTTTGAATAGACACGACAGAAGGCCTAACTCCGAGGTTTGCCACAGATTTTAGGTGAGTGCTCTGAATCTTTTTTTTTCCTTCCTGGGTTGAAACCTTCTAGTTTGTCCTTCTTACCCTCCTAAAAGCACTGGACCTAACACAGTCTACGTGATCTACAGTCCATGCATCGTTTGCAAAGAGTTCTGCCGAGGCAGCGGCAAAACGTGCCGCCCCTTTAAAACCTGTTTTATACAAAATGACCCCATACAAAATCCCATTTCCTTTTTATTCCTCCTTAAGCTGTGACCACCCATTCCAGACAGACCCCTCTTCCTTGCTGAGCACTGTCCCAGTTACCCTGGGCCCTGCAGGGATGAATTACCTCTGGTGCCTGTCAGCATTCGCATCGCTCGCTGCCGTAAACCAGCAGCCTGATCCAAACGTTGCTGAAGTCAATGCAAAGAATCTCATTGACTTCGGGAGGATTTTTGGATCAGGCTCCCAACACAGAGAAAATCACAGCAGCAGCGGTGCTAAACGGGCTGTTGGCACTGCAAAGCCTCTCACACAAACATCTGCAGTGGTCCCACAAGTCTAACACATCGCTTTTTTTTCTCTTTTTTGGTAAGTTTCTCCACACAATGCCATTCCCAACACCAGCGTGCTACTCTGCCCTGCTGCTCTAAAACCTTCCACTTCACATGCCAAGACAGGACAGTTTAAAAAAAAAAAAAAACAAAAAACAAACAAAACCCTGTGAACAGCAGCAAAAAAAAAACACATCAGCAGGAGGAGACAGTAAAGACTGAGAACGCCTGCGAATGAAAAAGGAAAAGGAAAAAGAGATTGGAGTTGTAATCCCAGGAAAGAACGAGGAGCAGCCCTGTCCCAGAGATATAAAGGGAAGGAGGAGGAGGTGGTTAGTGCGAGATAATGGGGGAGGGTCATCGCATGCCCCGGTTGGTTGCTGAATGTTAGAACGAGCTCTGCAGCTTACCTTTGGCAACACAAACCCCAAATACCAACCCAAACTGTCACTCGGCTGTGCTATGTGATCAATATCATCCCGATGGCAGGATTTTCCTCCACTTAGTGAAGCCGCTCCAAGCACTGGAGTGGATTATTTTTAGGCTGGTGATGGGAAGATCAGCTGCTGCCTCCTATCGAGTTTCCAAAGTGCACAAACTCTTCTTGTCTTTCTCAGACGCTGAAGGGGGCAGGAAACTGGGAAGAGACAGGCAAGCAAGAAGCACCGATTTTTCGCCTCCTGAAGCTGCAGTCCCCTGGGATTTCTGCCTCTTGCTTTTATTTTCATTTTTCCCCTCTCTGGAGCAGTAAGATTCCAAGAGGCTGCCTTGCAGCACACGGGCTATTAGCATATGGTTACTCTGAACTAATTGATTTAGACAAGGTAGTCTAACTTCTGGCAGGCTTGCAGAGGCTCAGCTTTGGGTTTCTTTTGAATTAAGCTTGGACAATTGGAATTTGACAACATAATTTTGCATGTCTTCCACCATATTGAGCAAAAAAGCCCACTCAGATATTGTACTTACTTTATTAACTTACCTAAATCCCTCCAGCTCTCCCGCTTAAAAAAACAGACCCTCTCTTTGATCACACAGATCCTGCTGCTTTTTTCTTAAAACTTGACATGAAATTCCAAACTCTTTGGATTGCTCATGCCAAGAATACAGCTTTCAATACAATATCCCTTTTTTACATGGGATATTTTTGAGCTGAAAAACACATAGTATATGTTGATTTAGTGAGAAAGAAGTCCTGAGAGGGCCTACACGCAGCCAGTCAGTTTGTTTGCTCATTTTATTTCAGTGCCATCAAAGATGGACCAGGACTCATATTTTTCCATCATGACTTGAGCCCTATAACTCAAGGGCACAAATTGCAAAGGTCTGGGGCTTGTGGTGGCTCACAGGACACATGGCAGCTCTTGGAATTACGGAAAATCCTGAGTTGGAGGGGATCACAAGGATCATCAAGTCCAGTTCCTTGGACTTGTCATGAGGCACTAGAGCTGGAGGCCCTCGGGACAGGATTTGCTTAAACCTTGCAGGATCCAAGGGTTGCATCCAGATCACCAAAGAGCAAATGATTTGCAATGGATTGAGGGGAAAGGTGTTTCCATGCCATGAGAGGGGTCACAGTGAGCTCTGGGCTGAGGATGGGGTTGGATGGCTGGGGCCAAACGCTGAAGGACATCACAATCTTGGCAAACTCAGATTGCTCCTTTTTCTCTGATGTTTCTTACCTGCCTGTTGTAGGGATGAGAATCAGAACCCTCAGATCTAGAGAAAATGAGCATCTTTTGTTATCTCCCTTTTATTTGAACCATCAACACAGCATCACACTGAGCAGCTGAGACAGTCCTCAGCAGTCCTCCACAGGGCTTGAAATCTTTTATTGCATTTACTTTCCCCCCTTTCTTTTATTTCTTTCCTTTTCCATATATTAAATTTCAGTGCTTTAGAAAAAAAAAAGGTTGTTCATTGAAAGCTTGTAAGTTCTGCTATGTATTTATATCTTGTTAAACAAGATTTTATAAAAAATATCTTTAACCCATCTAATCATCATCTGAAATGGCATTGTCATGTGATGGTTTTGAAAATAAATATAATGACTAATATTTATGGCCACAATTTTCTTTAGCAAAACATGAAAATTTAGTTAATTTCTGTCTATTAAACTTTGTAATTCAATTCAGTTCTGCCTTTTCCAAATTGTCTAAATAGGAAGAAAAAAAAAAAAAGAATGCAAAGTGAATGTGGAATCAACCAGCACATTTCATTTTGCTGTTTCTAAATGAAGCCCTTTCATTCCTCTGCACGACAAGCTAAAATGTTTTGAAATGCTTTTTTTTTAAAGGATTAAGAAAAATGAAAAGCCCTTGAATGTCAGAATACTCTCAGCTCTGATCTGAAAGGGTATTTTGCATCGTGGCTTTTCCATTTGCCGGGGATGGAGGGGGGAGGGAAGCGGCGGGAAGGAGGGTGGGGGGAAAAAAAAGGTAATTCCGGGAATTCGAAGTGGTTTAGGATGTGTTTGGACCTTTAAGCGAGCGGGAACAACCACAGGCCGATCCTCAGGTACAACACGTCACCCGTTTTCCCACGTCAAACTCCAGAAGACGAGAATTCTGGTACCGACCGACATCTCCCCGAGCCGGAGAGGGAAGGGATGCGGGGAGGGATGTGCGGAAGGATGCGCCAAGGGATCGGGGGAGGGATGCGAGGAGGATGCGGCAGGGGTGCGGGGGGGGATGGCGGGAGGGG
>VYXB01009526.1:99142-113581 GCA_013397135.1 Pachyramphus minor | reverse complement strand
GATGAGAAGGGGGATGCGGGGAAGGATGCGGGGAAGGATGCAGGGAAGGATGCTCCACCCCTCCGCCGCCCCTGCCTGTCCCCGCGGGGCACTCACCGGCGGCCGGGAGGGTCCTTCCATGGGCTGGTGACCCCGGAGAAATGGGAATACGTGACCATGGCGGATGGGCAGCTTAGAGACAGAAGCTGCTTCACCTGATGGCCTCGTGGAGGGAGGGGGAATGCAAAAAATTCTAAGCAGATCTCGATGAAAACGCCGAATTTTGGCTCCGCGAAATCCACACAGAATTCCACGCTGTGGTGGGCTCCCATCAGCCTGGCCAGCCAATCCCAAGGGAACCAAACCGGTGAAGGAACAGTGTCAGTGGGAAAAGGTTTTCATAAATGAGGATTTTCATAAATTCCTCACCACTGTGAGGAAAACGGCCCAAGAGCTGCTGCAGTCTGGGGCACTCTCCACCTGGATCGGCCGAGCACTCTCCACCTGGATCATCCTGGATTATTTAACCCACTAACCAGGAGGGGAAAGGTGGCTGCACTCTGGGCAATGTTCACCCAGCAGGCTGCTCTGCTTGCAGCTGACAACAGCTTGCTCTGCCATTTTCCACACTGGAGACCCATCCATAGGTCTCCCTCTACGTGTTCTTTGTGGCGCTCCAAGATGAGCAATAAAGACCCTGGATCATAATGAGCTCCCTCTTATTATGAGCTCCCTCTTATTATCCAAACTCAGGTAGCTGCTTGCAAGCTCCCAGTCTTTCCCATTTCTTAGGGGAAGAGCTGAAATCACCATCATTTCACAGGTGATTTTGTTTGAACTGTGGATACTAAAGCAGCCGTTTCAGAGAAAACAGGGATATTGTGCTGAGAAAGTGGGGGCAAATTCACTGACTTATGTAATTTATACCAGGGTTTTATGCTAACAGAGCAATATAAACAAATATGCAGAGTAAATTATGTAAGTTCTATGGACTGTCAAGCCTTTCTTTTACTTCTAAATTTGTCAGAGTGACAGAATCCCCACAGAGCTGTGTCAGTACTCGTGCCATCATATAAAAAGTTCAGACTGACACAGCTTCAAGATTAATTTTACTTACATTTACAACCCTACACAAAAAAAGGGAAGGTTTGCTATATTTGTGTTAGCTGCACATTGCTCATTGTATCTAAAAAAATAATAATGTATCTACCAAGAAAATGTGAATTAATTTTTGGTTTTCATTTTTTTATTGTGATGGAAAATGCAGCCTGGTCTTTGAATAACTTCTTCATCCCTTTTAAATATTTATTGTGTTTAAGTGTGGAGGGGGGAAGCAACAGAATCTCAGTATTATTTGAAATATTTTCCACAGCTTCCTTAAAAGTGATTACTCCTGGTTTCTATGGGGAAAAGTGTTGTGGAAAATATATACAGCAAAATTTCAACAGAGCAACCTGAGCAGCTCTGAGGACTCTATATGGAGAACGACAAGAAAACCCCAGACTGCAGAGTTCATCACTATAAAAGGTGAACAAAGCCACAGGACTCGAGCAGGGATTTACAAACCTTCTGATCCTTGAGGGACAACTGCACGTCAGAGGCACCACAGTTTGCCTTGGTAGCTCCTAATCTTGGCCAAACCTACGTGCAAAGTTAGATCCTGCACAAAATAGGACTTTTCAGAAACATCCAGGTTTATTTTTTCTGTTTGACGAAGGTTGTTTTATTAAAAAACAAACAAACAAACAAAAACTTAAAAATCAGCCCCACTGGCAACCAAACACACATGGTTTGGATTGCACTTTTTTTTTTGCTTCAAAAACCCTGCAAAACGCAAGAGCTGTTCTTCTGATACTGGAAGGCTTTTCAAGGCTGTCAAGAATAATGCAAGATCTCCACATCCCCTAAGTGCAGAGGAGTTGCATCCTAAAAATCATCATGTAAACTTTTTGTATTATAATTTAAATTCTAGCAAACCCACAAATCCACTGGTATTATACATGACAATGATATTGTGGATTTTGTGTGTGTCTGTGTGTGAGAAACTGGAAATAAAATTGTCTTTCTGTTGTGCTATATTGAATTTGTGTCCTCTAGGCTGCCACTGGACAATTCAAGACTATTGCTCTGTGCTGCCCAGAAAATCATCACTCTTTCTAAGCCAGCAAACCCACCAGTCAGATTTTAAACCCTCTCCAACCAAGACAGAACTAAAGTAGGGTTAGGTTCATTTTCTCCCATTCCAGTCAACCAGAAACCTACATTTCTTAGCCCCATTTACAAATTTTGGCTTTTAGATACACAGTAGCCAGAAATAAAAAGTTTAGGTGTCCAATTTCAGTGTGGATGCCTGGAAGGGGAGTTAGATACTAAACACAGAACTTGCCTCACCCAGGATTAAAGAGCAGACATTTGATTTCTTATGTCTCTGCTTGTTGGCCCAACTCCCTATATGGCCTTTGGAGAGAAAAATACATTTTCAGAGGATTATTCTTTTCATTCTAAGCTGGAGATATAAGATAGTGGGAACTAATTCCCCCCTGGGTATGGCTCTCTCATCCCATGGAGGATGAGAGTGTCTATATGGTTGTTATAGGCTTAAGCAATTCACATGTAGAATTATGGAATTCCTGCTGCTCCACATACTATGTTTGGAAATGAACCTAAGTCACTGGAGCACTTCTGAAAATTTTATCTGTAGCTTTTTATTTTCTTCGAGGTATGGAAATAAATTTTCAGCCTGATATATTTTTGCTTGTACCTACATTATTGTGTACAGCAAGAGAAAATATTAAAAGGACAATAATCATGACAAGTGCCTTGTGGAAATCATCCCCACCATTTTAACTAGACCTGACAGAAACCACACAGTCCTTCTCCCACATCCCTTAGCATCTCTGATTGTAATTCCAGAGGTTGTCATGCTTGAGCCCTGCTGGGGAAAATGTACAGCATAAGGAAAACCAAATCAACAAAACTATAAGAAACCTCTTTTCTATGAGAATATTAAATCCATTTGCCTGTACTGACCCTGAAATCTGACATCTGCTGTATACAAATACAGCCTGTTAGTTTGTTTGGTTTTATTGTCCTAGTTCCAGGGATAGTAGGGGAAGCTTAGAACTATGTGGGTGTGACCAAACTGTGTATTCTATACCCTCCATGTCATGTTTGGTGGACTGTACTGGAAGCTGAGTGAGCTTGACTGGGAATAAATGGCAAAACCACTCCATTGTGACTGGCCCAGAGGCCCAGTGCATCCTTGGCACGGATTATCTCAGGAGCAGGAATTTTAAAGACCCCAAATGGAATATTGGGAGAGCTGCTGTGGAGACAGGGGAAACCAGAGAACTGAATACCTTCCCTGGTCTCTCAGAGGACCCTTCTGCTGTGGGACTGTGGGGGGTTGAAGAAGCCTTGGGAAGGAAAGCACCCTGCCCCAGTGTAGGGGTTAGAGATGGTCGGGGGCACAGGGCAGGTAATGGCCAGCAACAGCTTCCTCTCTTGGCTCCTTACCTGCGGGATGAATCCCTGGACATACTAAATTTTTGGAGACTGTGTACAAATTGTGGAGCTGGGCTCCTGTAAGTTATGGCAGTACATGGATTTTGGCAAGGCAGTAGCCTGTCCCACCTCCACCCCAGCCCACCTCTGCAGCAGTGCTGGCTGTGAGGATGATAATCTGCTGCTGCCTGGAGGGAAAAGACAGCCAAGGTTTCCTATCCTGGCACCCTTTGCATGGGAGCAATCCCCAGACATATTCAAATGCGCAGGCTGCATCCAAATTTTGGAGGTGGGCTCCTGAGTGAGGATAACATCACCTTTCCCTGGGAAGCAAAGCACCCAGACCCAGTCTTGGTGGTGTAGATGATAAAACACCAGGGGAAGGTAAAGGCTTCAGGGGCTCTGATGCAGTTTAAGGAGTGTGAGCTGAGCATGGAGCTTTCTCGGCTGGCACTGAGACTTTTGATGGATATTTTTAGTTTAGCTACAGGACCTCTGTGAGCGTGAAAGAACGTGCTGGTACATATAGTTGGAGAGGAAAGCTCTGAGTGCATAATATAGCTGATACCCTTTGCAGTGAGCGTGAAACCCCCTGAGTGTTATCTCTCCCGTCACGTTTGGCGCCAGGATGAAAAGCTTTTGTTGCCTTTTACCTTCCGCGGCCGCATTTCAGCAGCTCCACCAGATGGCGTGGTGTGCTTCCAAAAAAGAAATCAAAGGTCCCTCCAAAACCCGACCACCGCCTCCAAAATTAAAGACGCCGAGGGATTTCTCCCACACCTCCCCTTTACCACCACGGGGCACCACCAGCGCTGGGGGTGAGTTCTTTACTCCCACAAGAAAGGTACTGTTATCCTCTTTGTGGAGCCAACATCCCAGGTCGGAAAAGCACCTCCAAAGTTGAATATATCTGGGGCTTGCTCCCTCAGAAAAGGCGCTGGGACAGAACGCTGTTGCAGGGCTTTGATGATGCTGGCTCTGAAGGGAAGGGAAAAGCCTTGTGCCACAGTAAACAAGTGGTGCTCATTGCCTCCCATCCACAGCAATCACAGAGCTGCAGTTCCCACCTTTAGCAAAGAAAAGCACAGCCTGGAAACCTATACAAGAGAAGGATACATAATGGAAATATATGATAAAAAATTACTTTCTAGGTGGTCGCATCTGTGAAGACACGGACTCACCTGAGGAGACAGACCTAGGTAGAAACAGAAGACACACCTCATTTCCCTCCCTGTCAGGTTGAAAGATAAGCTCTCATCAGAACTTGTTGATTTACCATTGTTTTTATGGATTTCTTTCCCCCTTCTCCAGCTGATTTCCCGATTTCTTGCAGCATATTTGAGAAATTTGTGTGCAGCTCGTTCTTCAGCACCTTGAGGTCTCTTAAGTTGCATCCTGTTGTCCTTTGTGTAGAAAGAAAAAAAGAGTTGAAAAAGAGTAATCAGTGTTTCAGTAAGAGTGAATTATGATACGCTTTTGGAGGGGTCACTATTTTGTGTCACACTGCTGCTTTTTCTTCAGAAAATTTTTTAATCACTTTATCTGGTGTTTCTCCTTTTGGATCCTACCAGAATTTGAAATTATTAGTTAAAATTAAGTAATAAACTACTGAATTATCACACTGAAAATAAAAAAACCTGGAAAAAAAATTGGTAAATTGCACTTCTTTTCTACATTGAACCCCAGTAGTTTCAAAAGCCATTCCATACAAGAAAGGCTACTTTACAGCTCTGCTGGGTCTTTTTTCTCAGACTTCTACAATACACAAAAGAATTTAGGAGAAAGAGACAAAAAGAATATTGGCCAAATCCCATAGAAATACAAAGGTCACGTTTCTTTCTTTCTTACTTCTCCATTGGGACCCAGAAACCTTCTTCCAGTAGACTGGGATGGATGGATGGATGCATGCATGGATGGATGGATGCATAGACAGATAAACTAATGCTAAAGGGTGTTTATACTGCACCACTAACTTTTATAATTAGGGAATGGTAAATAGTTTTTAGCCTGCCTTGGGAGAATTCATTACATTCATGAATCCATTGGTTCTGCTCTGCAACTCTAAAATCATCAACTCTGAAATGCAGGCTAATGATTCACCAGTTTAATGTGAAAGGACTGCGGTTCCAACATGGGGCAACAAGTTTCCCTGGTTGCTCTCCTGCCTTTAACCAACATTTATGCACCAGTCCCAGGTGGTTTCCAAGCACAAATAGTAACACATTACTGCAGAGCACTTTTTTTTCTGTCTCAGCTGCTCAAAAGAGAAAGATTATGTGAACACAATTATGTGCATGTAATAATAATCCTCTGAATGGCCAGGAGCACTAACAGGGATTTTTAAGCAGTTCTACAAGACAGAGAAAATTAATGGCTCGTTGAATGGAACCTACTAATATAATCAGCTGCAGGACAAACAGTATCCAGGATAGGAGGATCTACATGTATTCCCTGTGATGGAAGGTGCTTGGGGGGGCTTGGATGGCCATGCTGGAATTTTGGGAGAGGGACCTGTGAGTGAAAACTCTCAGCTGCAGGACTGACACAGCAGGAGGCTACCAGGTAAGAGGGATGGTAGCAGAGCCTTAAAATGGGAGGTAGAAGAGGTGCTGAATATTAATATATATATATATATGTCTGTATAACACACACACACATATAGATCTACACACATACCTGTAACATAGAGATAAATAATGCTATATGTATTTCTTATATTGCAAATTCTTTCCCTTCAAAGTCAGTAGATTGGATCCACACAGGACAGAAAAGGTGCTGGAGGAGGGAGAGGAATCTGAACTCCATTCAAAAAGGTCAATAACACGACCTTCAACCCACTCCCCTGAGGGTAGGGGCGGGGAGAGAAATAACAGGGAATGAACAAACTCAGAGACCCTTTCTGCTCCTAGAAGGAAAGGGTCAGGTCTGCAGAGATCTCATGATGCCCTTCACTGAACTAGTTCAACATCTAAAGTCAGAACTTGTAGCTACTGCTTTTCTCCTGATCTGACTGGAAGGCTTTAGAAATCCCTTCAAAAGAGGGAGAGGAACAGGCCAACAAAAAGAGACAGGCACAAACAATCAGGAATTGCCAGTGACAAAGAGGGAAAGAGAGAAAGCAAAAACCTGAAGGGCAGAGGACAGGAAGAGGTAGAGTAGGAAGAAGAGACTGGATTCAACACACAACACGGAACCTACTCCTTCTCCTGATCGCTGGACTGGTGAGGATGAACTGAAACTAGGAAGGACAAGAAGACTTTGAGCAGCCTGAGACCCCAAGAGGCCACAGAATCACCTCACGGGCATGCACAGCTCAGACATGATCTGCTTTGTTTTAGGGTGTTCCTTATGGGTAAGTCACAGCTCACATTCCTCTTTGTGGGGCCTCTGCTGTGGAGTTACCTCGGAAAGATGGAGGGCCATTAGCACAAAAAATTTCCCTCATATTTGAAAGGGCTGGATATATAAAAGGCACACACATGGAAAACAATATTTGGTGCTATTCCAGGGAGGATAACACAGGAGTCAGGGCACCTGAAAGAATGAGCAAGGTAAGAACGCTGGAGGGACAGAGCAGAATTCGTGTCAGTGAATGAGATGAACCAGGGTATTTAAATCTTGGAGCATGAAGAAGGATCATAAGCTTGTGGTGGAGAAAGGGAAAGTTGTGGTGAGGATGAAGGTAAGGGAGGGTTTGTGCTGGGAACAGTACTAAACAGGATTTTAGTGACTACAGGAAGTTAACATATGAAACAATGCAGTTGGTATCGAGTAACGTCAAATCTGCAGCAAAAAACAGGATGGAAACAATGGAAGAGACATAACAGGAAGTCCTTCCCATAGGAGATTCAGACTGGTAATGGTCCAGGCAACAGAGATAAAAGCTGCAAATGCCAAAGATTTAATTCATTTAGCTGTGTCTTTTTTTGTTTTATCCTTTTTTAGTTCCCCCAAGTGAGAGGTGAGGAAGGCTGCCTCAACACTGAATTGTAAGTACTTGTCAAAATTGCTCTTTTTTTGGAGAAAACAATGAAGGACAAAGGCAATAGTAGACATCAGTGTTAAGACTTGATGGTTGACATTTTCCAGAAAAGCTTATTTAATTGTGAGTATTAAAAACTTGTGTAAAATTACCATTGCTTTGAATGTGAAGTGTATTAATCAGTATTTTTATTGATCAACATGCTGATCATGTGGTTACATTCCTGCTGCCTATTTGCATAACTGTAATAGTTAAGAGCTCTCTGGTGTAATCTCAATATTTCAATGGTTTGAAATATTCTGCTTTGGTGAATATCACTATCAGTGATGTCCTTTGTAAGAAGGACAGAAGAACTACATACTGACAAAAAACCCACAAAACAAACGTTAATGCAGGTCTCTAAGGTTTGCAAATGGAATTGGGCAGGCATAAATGTCAGGAGAGCAATAAAGAGATAAAGCCAAACAGAAGGGAAACTCACCTAACAGGGAGATTGATGAGGTTGGACAATTGTATCCTCCCCAAAGCACAATGAGTTTCTCATCATTGTGCCACTTGGGAGCTGGACCATAAGGGAGGAGCAAGAGGGCAGATGGAAGAAGGTGCCACAGGGTTCTCCCCATTTATTTGGTATTCTGTGGGTAACTATTTTTTGTACCTTCTTCTCTTCAGCTGTGCAGGCACAGAGTGGGACCGTTTGTGGTATATCTGGTAAGATTACATTATTTTACTCTAAATATCCACATCTCTAGACAGTTCCTGCAGCAAAGAGTGGGATTAAATGTGACCTGCTCAAGTGTGATGCCACCCCCACTTCTCCTTGGGATGCTCTAATGCTCTACAGTAGCCAGGCAACTCCTTAGCTACCTCATCACCTTTAACAAATGTTGACTTACCAGCCTCTTTTTTTTATTCCACATATTAATTGAGTTGTATGAACAACATTATTAAAGCATTAATGGCACAATACACCTTTTAAAAGATCCATTTTTAAAGTAATTTCAGTCTAATTCCTTAGTAATTCTCACCAGGACGAGATTAAAAAGGATGGTAGTTGTTGAACATCTAGGAGGCTGCATATATATAATATATATTTATCATTAGTAATTAATAATAATTTTTTTTTAAGAGAGAAAGCATAGCCAGAAGTTTGTGAGATCCAATTTTTTCCTCTCTGCTTGTCACTCATGGCCAGTCCAGTTTTGGTCCCCTTGTACAAAAGAGATGCTGACAAACTGAAACAAGTCCACTGGAGAGCCAGTAATAAGGACCAGGCTTCTTCATCCTGGAGGAGGTTAAAAGGGCAACCTAATTTTAGTTTTTTACTACCTAAGGGGGATCTTGAGGCAAGACATAGAGATTTTTCGGAGGTGCTCAGCAGAAGCAGCTGAGGTGGCTGGCTAAGCATACAGGGAAATTCTGATTAGACAGAAGGAAAAATGCTTCCCCTGAGGGTGGTGCAGCACTTGAACAGGTGCCTGGAGGGGATGAGGGATCTGCATCTCTGGGGAATGTTCCAACTCTGCTGGACAAGGCTGCAGACGTTTAGCTTTGAGGTCCAGCCACGCCTTAAGCAGCGAGAGACGTTACGAGGTGTCCTGCAAACAAAACCTTTCTGTCCTAATTCTGTGTCCCCTCCCTTTCCAGGTTGGTGGTGGTGATTGGTGGGCTCCTGCTCCTGTGTGGCCTGGTTTCTGTCTGCGTGAGGTGCTGCTTTCAGTGCCATCAGACGGGGGACGAGTCGGGGCCTCAGCCCTACGAGGTCACCGTCATCGCTTTCGACCACGACAGCACCCTCCAGAGCACCATCACCTGTGAGTTGGCTCTGGTGGGTGCTGGGGACGTCAACATACCACCAAGGGAGGGGCTGCACTGTGAAAAGCCCAGATTGTGCCACCTCGAGGCTGACAGAGGGAAGTTTCTAACAGGATGGAGGGAAAGCAGCACCTACAAATTCCCGTGCTCACTCCTCGCAGCAAATGCAGCCAGGTGGTGAATCAGCCCTGAGACACATTTGGGTGGAATAAGGCCACCTACAGGTCTCAGTGGCATTTGAGGAGAGAGTAATTGAGGTATGCTATTGATGGGGTTTCACATACACTCCTTTTAGGGAAGGCTGAAGAGGCAGGGAAAGGAAAACACTCAGGCTGCGGGGAGAGAAAAGCCTGTGCCCTGCAGATACGCTGCCTAATCACACGGTGCCTTCAGGATGAGGCAAACAGCTTTTGTCTCCTCCCTTCCAGCTCTCCACTCCGTGTTTGGGCCTGCTGCCAGGAGGATATTAGCAGTGGCACACTCCCACAACGCTGCCCAGGGAACACCACCCCTCTCGGCATCGGACACTCCTCCGGTGTACGAAGAAGCCCTGCACATGAGCAGGTTCACGGTGGCCAAGGCGGGCCAGAAAGTGCCAGACCTGGATCCCGTGCCCGAGGAAAAGCTGCAGGCACCTGCTGAGGGCAAGGATGCCCAGCCAGCCCTCCCAGGACATTAGTGCCTGGTTTGAATTCATGGCAAATAATACGGAACCGTTACATGCAGAGACTAATTCATGGGGGCAGGGTTAGGAATCTAATTGACTTCCTTAGTCTAGATTAGAGAAAGGGGACAAAAATTAACTCAAATTCAAAATATATATAAAACTCCAGCATAGTTTGACGGCTCTTTCTGACACCTCTTTGAGGTGGTTGGCCATGAGCATTCTCCAAGTCCATTTATCACAAACACACAACCCCAGTAGCAGAGTTGGCACAAAGAAGCAGGCAGCAGGATCAAGGTGCTGAGCCTTTTTGCAGGCCAGTGACCCGCAGGGTGATGCAGATGCAGTCTAATTCCTCCCGCCTCAGGATGGCAGAGAGGATTTCAAAACAGTCAAAACCAAAACAAATCAAAACAAACAAAAACCGCCAAAAACCAAAACAAAACAAAAAGACATGTGAGAAGGTTTGTTAAGGCCCAATAACAACACCAAACTTCTGGAAAGTGCCAAACATTTATAGTCATTTTTAAAACAAACAATCTGCGTGTAAACAAAGGAGAGGATATATGCAGTCAGTCTGTCCAGCATGTGCCCTAAATTTCCTCAAGGATACATGAAATGAAGACAGTCTGATTCTGAATAGGATATACAGCAATTCTGAAATGGTAGCCTCAAGCTCTTACATTTGAATTCAAAAGTATTATATAGGTGCCAACAGATCAAACAAGGGGAAGAGCAGGAACCCTGCCCCTGAAATAAAGCTCAATCATCTTTTAATTGCATTCTTATTGTATCATTTATTAATTCCTACTGTTGCTGTCAAAACCTGATCAATTTAAATATTTAAGCCGCTTCCCAGACAGAATAATTTGTGAGTCTCTCCTAATTGATAAAAATATGCTGAACCATCCAGAAATATTGATCAAGCTGGATGAACATGGGTATGGGCCATCTGTAAAATGTTTTCTTAGGTTAAGCAGTCAGAAGGTGAGTGTTGAATTACATCAGTGTTGTTTCTACCCCAGGTTCAGCACCTGAAAACATTAAGGCAGAAGGACATCAAATATCAAATGATAACCAGCCATGAATTTATTGCTGTAGATGTTAATGTTGATATGAATGCCCAGGTCACAGGTATCACATCTTTCTTACTGAAGTACCCAAATTCTCACTGTCCCTGATATGCTGGTCTTCTTTCCTGTGAAATACGGAAAATATGGTTATTTTGTAGATAAGGAGAACAAGGTCAGTGTCGGACAAGGTCCAACAAGGACAAGGTCCCACATAATTTTAGGAACCCAACTGCTGTTGAGATCAACCACAGAAAATTTTAGAGAAGGTTGCTCAGATCACTTCAGGGATAGAATAAATCTTAACTGAACAACCCAAATATCTTTGATGATGTCCCAGACCTTGCCCAGTCACAGGAATTTTGTGTCTGAGGGTCTTGATTTCTGAGGTTGTAAACTTCTTCCTGAATTGCCTGGTCGTTGTCCAGCTGTATCATTAGTGAGTGATAAAGTGGAATGGAAAAAGTCAAGAAGTGACATATATGTTTATATCCCTTCTGCTGTACTGCATGCTTGAATCATAGAATCACAGAATGGTTTGGGTTAGAGGGGACCTTAAATATCGAGTTCCAACCCCCTGCCATTGGCAGAGACACCTTCCACTAGACCACATTGCTCAAAGCCCCATCCAATCTGGCCTTGAAATAGTAATAATAGCAACTGCTAGTGGAACATCTCGTGGAGTGACCCACTTTATCAGCTGCTCTCTGAAGCCCTGCTCAACCATGACGTGTCCCCCAAGCTGCAGAACATTTCCTGGAAGGCTCCTGTTTACTCCCCAGTGAAATCCTGAAGCAAGCAGAGACATTTGAGACCTGCTGAACATGCGTCAAGTATCACGAAGCCCAGAAACTTCCTGGAAGACTTTACAGTCGTTTCCAGGGGGAACAGACTGTTCCTACTCCACCTCCTGCCTGTGAAGCCCGAGCGGTGCAGGCATTTAACACATGATGGCAGCCCTGCTCCACAGGGCAGCAGTCCTGCCTGGCAACACAGGAATGCTCAGTTTTCAACATTTTGCCGTAATAATTACGCAGCAATTTTTTTTTTCTAATACGTGCCATGATAAGGGAAGTTTTAAAATTATTAGTTTTCCTCTCCTTCACTATCTCAAATGTTTTAACTTCTATGAGATTTTTTTTTTTCTTCCATGAATTTGCCTCATTGTCTTTAAATCACAGAATATTCTGAGTTGGAAGGGACTCACATGGATCATTGAATCCAACCCTTAAGTGAATGGTCCATATGAGGATCAAACGTGTGGTTTTGGTGTTTTTAGCATCATGTTCTAACAAACTGAACTCCCTCCTTTCTCAGTTTCCAAGGAAAAAGTTACAGGTCAGTTGTACCCAGACCTGGGCATTACCTGCTGATTTCCTTGTCTAACTCCCCTGTTAGAAAGTTGTGTAAGAAAGCAAAGAGCAGGCGCAGGTGACTGGAGACACTTCGCTCTTGGTGGCAGATCTGTTACAATTCAAAGTTCTCTCCTCTGAAATAATCCAAAAATGAGGACAGAGTCAATAAAGATCACATGCATTTCATGAAAAAGCAGGATTTTGCTGTCATTTGCTGCTTTCCATCACACCACAAGGTATGTTCCTTAATCTCCTCGTGACACCATTTGTATGCATTTAAGCCACTTGAGCTGAGGCTGGGCCATGCAGTAAGTTCGGGGGGAATGAAGGCTTTTTTTTGTGGAAAATAAGAAAGTGCAGAAAAAATAGGGCAGTGAGGCAGCATAGGCAGCACAGAGTCCTTTCTGGAGGAAAGGAAAACATGCACACAATTAGACATTGTTTGGTGGCAGTGACTAATCCTGTGCCCTTATCCAAGACCAATGTGCCCAGACTGGCTCTGGAGTCACCAGACCAGTCGTGAGGGGTATGGGAGACACACCAGGCAAGGATGGACACCAGGCAGAACAGATTCACAAGTGCTTCCAGGTACACCATGTGCACTTTAATGCCCATTCAGAGTACAAAGTGTAAGTTTCCTGACAAGAGAGGCTTTGATATGCTGAATCTGCAACAAAGGCTTTAAAAAAGATAAAGTCAGCCTTGTGGAGGCACAAATGGAGTAAGGTATCCCACGGGAGGCACTAAATAAAGAAATATCCAAGGGAGTCCAGACTTACAAGTAGCTGAGCAGTATTGTTGAGCAGGAGCAGCACAGACTGCAATCCTGCCCCCAGGTTCTGTGCAAATATTTTTATCTCCTGCTTCTATGGCTACGGCAGCGCTTGGGAAAATCCCTTTCAGAATGTCCCTCTGTGTGAGCTGCAGGCACAGCAGCACAGTACGTGCTCAGAGCTGTTCTGCCACCCTGGGTTAAGAAAAACTATATTGTTTTGATAGCCTGTGGGTTGTGCCAACCCCATTTCCAGTTCCTCCCTCCAGCACACGGATCCACAACATGGGGTTTGTCACATGCCCAGGGGATGACACTTTAGTAACTCCAAGTCAGATGTTTAGCTGTTTGTCACTGCTCCTGCATGTGTCATCTTCCTGCCTGCTGTTTTGCCAGTGACGTTGTTGTTATTATTGAAGCTGGAGGAGAGAGCTGGGAACTCGGTGTCTGATGAAGAGGAAGTGGGGAAGCGGGAGGGGCGAGTCTGGTGGCTGCACATCCAGAGCTGCATCATCAGGGTGGGAAGACAACAGCAAGATCTGTGAATCCCACCTCACGTGGGATTTGCTGGGAGAAGTCACCCAGCAATCCACTCACAGGCCATGTCTTTCCATCAGGACAGGGAAGGACCCTGAAGCTTCTCCCTGGTTTGTCATCAGCAATTCAAACTGAGCAAGGCTCAGTTGCCTTGTGTGCAGTCCTGGGGATGGAAACAGCCACTTATGGGACAAAGGGAGTCTGTTCAAAATTGCCAGGACATGTTGGTGGCCTGGGTGAAACAGGCTAGAAAAGTTCCTCTCTTCTGCCCTTGAGGACAAACCTACATCACCACAGACCTCGAACACACTTTGCTGTGCTGCCAGCAGTTAGGAAACAGGGAGGCCAAACACAGGAATCATGGAAAGGTGCAATGCTGCAAAACCAGAATTTTCCACAGGTCAGAACCCCAGGATTCCTTCCATCTTAGGCTATTCCCTGTTGGACTGCACAAAAACAGCTCCTTCTGATGGATCCTCAGGCACCACCTGGCAGCTGTGGGGAAATGTCCATGTGTCCTGGGACAGACGGACAGGGGCCGTGGGGACACCTCCTAGTGACATCACAGCAGGGCACCTCCCCGCGATGTCACAGCAGCAAAGGGGGGATCCCCTGTGATGTCACAGCTGCAAAAGGGGACCTCCCCGGTGATGTCACAGATGCAGTGGGGCACCTCCCCGTGATGTCACAGCTTCAAAGGGGACCTCCTTGTGACATTGCAGAGGCAAAAGGGGCACCATCCCTGTGACATCAGAGCACTG
>VYXB01009526.1:85413-99069 GCA_013397135.1 Pachyramphus minor | reverse complement strand
GGGGACCTCCCCGGTGATGTCACAGATGCAGTGGGGCACCTCCCCATGACGTCACAGAGCCAAAGGGGGGAACCTTCTCGTGACATCACGGCGGCAGAGGGGGACCCCCTCTGTGACGTCACACCAGCAGAGGCACATCTCTCTCCATGACGTCACAGCGGCAGCGAGGGCACCCCCCCTCGTGACGTCAAAGCGGCAGCGGGGGCACCTCCCCCGTGACGTCACAGCTCCGAGCGGCCCAGCTCTGAGCTGCAGAAGGGGACTCCTCCCCCGTGACGTCACGGCGGCGGCGCCCCTCCCCGTGACGTCAGCGGGCAGGGGCGGCGGGGCAGGGACGGAGCGGCCGCAGCGCTCGGAGCGGAGGCGCAGCCCGGCACCATGAAGTTCCAGTACAAGGAGGACCACCCGTTCGAGTACAGGAAAAAGGAGGGCGAGAAGATCCGCAAGAAATACCCGGACAGAGTCCCCGTGAGTGGCTCCCGGCGGGGCAGCGCCGCCGCCGCCGCCTTTTGTTCTCGCTGCCGGCGGCTCCCGGGTCGGGTCGGCAGGGCACGGAAAGGCGTTCGGGGCTGGCGATGCTCTGATCCGAACCCCCCCGGCTGCCCTTCCCTCTGCACTGGAAGGGGGGGGATGGAGGGTGTCATACACCTTTTTTAGGGGGGGGTCCTCCTGCCCGTCTTTTGCTGCGTGGTGCTGATGAGCGGGGAAGGAGCTTATCCTGGTCCTGAAAAATGGAGGAGAACAATGAGTGGGTTAATCCATCACAGAAAGCATCATCTGTGTCCATGTCGTCTCGTATTTCCCTCGTATTTTTATCTTACTGCCTCCTGGCTTGTCTTTTCAATATATTATTGCTTTGTTCTTTTCCTTTGCGTTGAGCAAAGAAATTATATTTCTCAATCTTTTTGCGCCCCAGTGGGCAAAATGGCCCTCAGAATGCAAGGTCATCCAGCTAAACTTTGCTTCCTCATTCCCCATTGCCGTGCCTGTGGAAAACTTCTGCCTTTATAATTATTAACAATAATTGAAGTGGGGGGGAGAAATGACAAATCTGATTAATCATGTTAGGGTTGGTCTTTTTTTCTTTCCTTTTTAATAAATATTTTGCAAATGTCTTTTTTCTTTGCATCCACGCTGGAGAAGTCTGCCCTAGATTTACTGCATGCCAAAAAAATTTGGACTCCCCTGTAAAACTAAGGACAAGGGGGAACAGCTACTAAACCCCATGTTTTCCCTGCAGGCTAACAGCATATATTTTATCTTGGGAGTGACCCTCAACTGGACTTGAAACAAGATTTTGGAAGTCAGTATTTGGGTGCGTTTGTTTTTAGGATGCCTGCCATGGCATAGCAGGTTGAGTAAATCAGTGGTGAAGTGTCTCATGGGGAGGACCTGCAGAGGTCTGGAGTGAGACAGGCTGTAAACTGAGGGTTAACATGGCAGGTTGTGCAGCAGGCCATGATAAATGTGTCTGGAAGAGCTCTGGGAGAGCCCAGGACCAGGCCTGGTCTGGCAAGAGGTAAAGGAGTCCAAGATAGGGGATCATCATCAGACCTTTATTAAGAAAACCAGGACCAAAATAACAAGGTGTGCTGCAGTTAAGGATAAACGGAAATGCTGCACGGCAAGACCCAGATGGGAATTATTAAGGGTAGCCTGTAGTCAGAGCTGCACAGGAAGCAAATGGATGCAGCAGCCTGTTCTGCCCTTCCTGACAGCAGGATCCTTGAGGATGTCACTCCTTTGGCTGCCCACACTGCAGTACCCTGATGCATCTCAGCACTCTGCTGAGATTTTACTGTTGGCGCGGCCCTGCGTTACCACAGTCACCACTCAGCAGCAGCAGAGGCACAGATAATCTGTATCTGCCCTCTGGATTATCTTTGTGGGGGTTTGTGTGTGTGTGTGTGTGAAGGGTTTAGTGCTTCAGAAGAGATAACCTGCGTTATCAGGCACGCTGACTACAGTTGCCAGTCAGATTAGCGGGGCACCTCCATTCCTTCCCTGCCTCTTTGCAGGAGGGAGATCTCTCTAAAGCTCAGTGGTGATCTGAGTTAAATCTTCCCTAAATCTTCCCTAGGGGCTTAGAAGCCCCAGCAACACTCTCACCTCTTCCTCACAGGCATGACTTGTTTTCCTTTATCATCTGATGACCAAACCACCCTGAGTCAGGGCAGTCACAGGCAGCAGCTCTGCTTGTCAGTAGTTTTTTTAATTGGGGGCGAGTACTAAAGGTTTCTCTCCACTGCAGTTTGTTGTGTTAGATGCTGCCTGGCTGCATGTGCTGGGAAAAAAAAAAAAATGTGCAAAATGTTTCTGTTGAGTGAGATTGTGGAAGAACTGCCGTTCCCTTGAGGCTTTTACCGACTGCATCTTGTACAGAAATGTGTGTCCTGTTCCACAAACTGCCCGAAAGAGCTCGAATGCCTCGTTCTAATTTAGGTCCTTGAAATCCTTGAAGTAACAGAGACAACTGTGTTTCTATTTTAAAATCAAACTTGGAAATTTCAGGGGGTTTGGCTGTGTTGGCCACACTCAAATAGAGCACAGGGAAGAGATGTCCAGGCTGGGATCCGTGGGAGCACAGAACCCTGAGGAATTAGTCCCACAGTGTCTCAGGTGGAGTATTTACAACTACAGGGTCTAACAGAATTAAAAATTTCAGGAAGTTTGTAAAATCCAGCTTTAAGATTTAGTTTGGATGGCCAAAATGGCTTCTGCAGAACAGAACAACAAGCCACATAGACAGAATCATGAACTCTGACCAGTTTAAAAATACATATCACCAAAAAAAAAAAAAAAAAGCCTGCAATTTTTTTCTGCACAAGCCCAGTAGTTCCAAGGGTTCCAGTGGAAAGAGGTCAGGTCACTTTGGGATACTTCTTGCTTCTGAGGTAAACATTTGCCTACCTCTGCTAACAAAAATTAACTCATAGCAGAAAGTTTCTTGGTCTGTTTGACCCTAAAGCTGTTGAGATTCATATTTTCCTATATTATAATGACATTAGAGTATAATGAAGATTAGTATTTTGTGTCAAAGGTCTCTGTGGGCCCAGTTGCCCTGATGGTAGGCTGGGTTTACTTATTATATATTTATATAAATAAGGAAATGTCCATAGCTGTATGAAGTGTGAATAATACCCATATTAATATCCACTATAATATCCATTTACAGGATAGAAATATCATCCACAATGAGGAACTGGAGTTTTTTAAAATAAATTCCCCAATGAGCTGTAGTTTGTCTTTAATTCTTCCTTCTAGAGCACTTGGTATTGGTGAAAGTGGAAATTAGGATGTGGGACTACTGGGAGTAGGGCTGATTTTGTGCAAGGCAGTTTGGAACTGTAACCTGGAAAGTTTAACTTACTCGTGACACTTCTTGTGTTCATGTATTGGCCTCCTGACAGCTGCTTCATACAAAATTAACCTGAATGGGGAACATCAAGATGTCCTGATTTTTTTTTTTTTTTTAATCTCAGCCATTATGGTTTATTTTTATGTCTGTACTGGACTCGTTTTTTCACTCACTGTGCTTACTGCTGCAGTCCTGGGCTCCCAGGATGGCTACTGTTAGTGATTTTAAGTCATCTTCTCACCTATCTGTTCTTCAATGTTGTGTATTTGTTATAGATTAAATAAATAGCTAAAGGGCCTGGTAGCACCATCAAAGGATAATATCCACTGATGCTTTTTTGGACCATTTTATTTTATGCTGTTCATGTTTGTTTTCTTGCTTCCTCTCACTCTCTCTCTCTCTTTCTCCAGGTAATTGTGGAAAAAGCCCCAAAAGCCAGAGTACCTGACCTAGACAAAAGGAAGTATCTCGTGCCTTCTGACCTCACAGGTAACAGTGTTTACCTTCCTTTCCTCCTGATTTTCAGTGAGAAGGCCTCAGAAGTGCTTTTTACCCGATGATCAGCGCAAAGAAAACATCCAGACAGGCCCAGCACCTTATCATTACCCCACTTCACCTGCTGTCCTTGTTGTATTTATGTACCTTCCAGCCTGGATTACAGCCCGGAGAATTGCCTGAGGTGTCCCAGTGCCGTGGCTGTGTCACAGCTGAGTTCTGACCATGGCTGGATTGTGCATCATGGGCAGCAGCATAATCACCACTCAGTGATGGCCAGAGTTGCCAGAGGCTGTATTCCTGTTGCAGGAAGAGACAAGTTCCTGAAATAGTCCCGTCCTTTTCCACCCCTGTGGTTGGAGTCATAGATACAAAGTTCCTTTCCTGAGTGGTCACAGTGATTTTGTGTGTGATTACACTTGTTTGCATTGAAGCACATGAAGGAGTTAAAAGAACAGCATTTTCTTTTGTTTTTTTTTCAGTATGGAATGGACTGTGAAATACTTTCTTGTGCAACACAGTTCAAGAAAATAGCAAGGATTTATTTTTTTTTCTGGAGTGGTATGACCATTTGCACCAAGGCTAAATTCCCTAAGGTGTCTTTGATCTCTGGGATTTAAAGGTTAAGCTAGTTGAGGGTCTTCCCACCAATCCCCTCAGTAGAGCGTTTCATTACTGCTTTTTTTTTGCCCTGCAAAGTTCACTTTCCCCTACTTTTTATGTACAGCATGTGCCTTCCACCACCAAAAGAAAACAACCGTGGTTAGGGTTAAAAATCAAGCCGCAAAAACAACAGCAAAACAAAAAAACCACAAACCAAAATAAAAATTCCAACCAAACAAACAAACAAACCCACAAAACCAAACAAACAAAAAACCCAGCTGACATTCTTTCTGCATCTAAGACCTTCTCTGTTCCTCTTCAGTTGGCCAATTCTACTTCTTAATCCGAAAGCGGATCCACCTGAGGCCAGAAGATGCCCTGTTCTTCTTTGTCAATAATACCATCCCTCCCACCAGTGCTACCATGGGCCAGCTCTACGAGGTAAGTCTGGCCCCTTCCTCTCCCCTTTTGCTGATGTTTCCAGAAGAATGCACTGCTCAGCTGGCAGTGGGCTCAGCTTGGTCACAGGTACCTGAACATGGACCCTCTTGCCCTGAGCTGTGTCCCCTCATCTGTCCAGGGAGGTTCCATCCCACAGTTAGGAGCCTGGGGAGCCTTATCAATTCAACTGATTGTTTGCTGTTTTGAAAGGGTTTTGGGGAGTTGTTGCCCCAGCAACATGTTGATCCTGCTATTTTGACAAAGTATGGAAATAAACCACTTTATGTTTAGGATTGTGTCTGGGGCAGGGAGGGGGCAGAACATAGGCCTTGGCTTTCCTGTTTATACAAAGGAGATTTCCTTTCAGCCAGCAAAAGCACACAATATCACTGGGCAACCAACTGTCTATAAATAGGTTCTTAAGGAACACTTATTCTTTGCTTAGAATTAGGTTTTCATTGCTTGTGCTGTATAAGTGAGGACTGTGTGGGATGCTGTGAACGTTGCTGCCCACTCTTTCTGCTGAGCACTGTTACTTGATCGACCTTAAAGGCATATTCAGTGCCCATCAGAGGAATGTCCCAAAGTTATAGAGCCATTATGTCATGGGTGGTTTGCAGCCTGCATTGATTTCTCCTTGATTTCTCCTTCTGCTGTGTTTTAATAAAAGAGCTGCAGCGTGGTGCTGTGAGCCTTGTCTGACCTGTCACCCTTTGGCAATCACTTCACACTTCATCAGTGTGTGGATAGATAATAAGAGATAACATAGGCAGGGAGTTTTCCAAGTCTGAACACGTAGGAGGAAGCTGTCTGACTGTCCAGAACTGAGACTGACAGACTTTTTGTGTCAGTGTAATCACTGAACATCTCAGCTCTGCTGCCCGCATGTAAAACAGGACTTAAAAATACAGCCACGTGTCAGAGTGTTCTGAAAAATTAAAAACACCATCTAGAGGTGATTTTTGACTTGTTTAAAGCCTACCAAGTCTCTCTTCCCAATCTTAAGAGCTGTGGCTCTTCAAGAAAATATCTGTGCCCCGATATGTGCCGTGCCTGTACTTGGAAGTAGAGCTGTGGCCAGAGAGAGGGAGTTGGGCAGCCGTGTGAACATTCAATGGGAACAGGGAGAAACAGTGAAAGAGAGGTTATGCCCTCTAGTTACCGTGACCTGTGGGCTGGGCTTTTTCACATGTGGTGAGTTGCAGGGCTGTGGTTTGTTACTTTGTCCCTTTCCCCCTTGCAGGATAACCACGAGGAGGACTATTTTCTGTACGTGGCCTACAGCGACGAGAGCGTCTATGGCAAGTGAGCAGCAGCCCCTCAGGCCTGCAGGGTGGATGGACTGATGGAGTGGATTGGCAGGGGAGGGGGTTGTTGGAGAGGCAGGAGGAGGATGCATGAGAAGAGGGAAAGAGAACTGGAAGTGAACCACCGTGCACACTGTCATCAACTTCCACGCATTAATTATAACCATTATTTTTTAAATCGAGGGGAGGGAGGGGAGGGGGGCAGGGTGGACTGGGAGACTAACAAGGGGTTCCACACTGAGGAATGAGGAGACTCCACTGTTCACAGTTCTTCTCTTGCCACAGTTGGAAACAGTTAGCTAGTGCTGGAGGCTGCTGGACAAGGCAGTGTGGGGGAACTCCAGGAGAGTGACTGGGCAGGATGGCCGTCCCCATGTAACCCTTTCACTGGACAAAGAAGGCATGCCATGTATTGTACACTGACCCTGTCATGTCTCCACACTGCTGTGAGCCTTCAGTGAGCTCTGAAGTACTTCACTCTGCTCTCACAAGGCTGTCCTGTGCTGACAGTCCTCCCTCCAGCTGCTGCCTGTGAATTGTTCCAAGGGTATTGTGTTTCCCATCACTTCCATCAGTATTAGAAGGGCTGACTCTGTCCACCAGTATTAGAAGGGCTAAATCTGAGGACTGGGAACTCCTCAGCTGTGAGACGTGAAGTTTGGGGAAAGGAAGGAAGGATTTTTTAAGATGTTTTTTTCCCCTTTGTTGCTTTAATTGCAACTGCTGGACAGAAAAATCAGAGACGGCCCTTTCGTTCCTTTCAGTGAAGTCAACTGATAAACTCATAAGCACAGGGCTAGGAAGGACCTCAGGAGAAGGACCAGCCCCCACCAGCTCTGAGACAGGACTGAGTACACCAGACATGTCCACCATGGCTGCTCATCACACTTGTTCTTACTGAACTTCACTGAGGAAGACCCTGGAGGCTGCTGAGGGTGGCTGCTCAGTTCCTAGCTAGCCTACAAGCGAGATTGCTTTTCCTGGTAACCTAACTTTAGTCTCCCTTGCTGTGCATTGAGACAACTAACTACTACTGGTCTTGTTAGTGGTGAACACAGAAAATTATCCCTCCGTGTTGTCCTTGTACCAGTCTTCTGCAGATCTGAGGATGGCAGAAGTCCTGTGGGTTTAACCTTCCCTTCCACATCTCATCCCTGTACAGCCCTTGTACCACATGCACAAGTGGAAGAAATCAGTCACTGCCACATGTGTTTTGCTGGCTTTTTGTGATTGGATAAGGGTGCCACTCTTTGCCACAAGAGAGGTTCTTTTAGACTTGAAGGGGAATAGATTAGCTGTAGATTTTTTATTTTTAATTATTTTATTTTAAACCAGTGTTGTTCTTAGAAAGGTGCCAGATGGGTGATGTCCTGTGCAAGCCTTATGCTGTCATGCCAAAGCAGTTTTCTTCCCAGTGGCACAAACAGCAGATTTTCCCATAACTGCCATAACTGTGATGAAGGAATGGGTTTTGGAGAGTGAGCTGACTTTCAGGAAAATTCTGGGGTCTCACCTAAAAATCAGAGAACTAGACCTGAACTACTGTAAACATTCCTACATTTAAGAGAGGGACCAAGAGGGAGGAAAAGGCAAGAAGGATGAAGAACACAGGCAGATGCCACAAGAAGTTGAAGGTGATTGCTCTGTTGTTTGTCAAGTTAGATCCCAGTTCCCTGTGTTCCTCATGAATGAGAAATCAAGATGAGTGCTCCTCTGATTGTGGGAAACAGGAAATCAGGTTTCAGCCTTCTCTGGGTGTTGTTATGCAGAGGTACACGAGGCAGAAGAGCTCAAGGGAGTGTCAGGTGGGAGTCAGTGGCAGAACTGTGAAGGTCAGGGAAGGCAGTGCAGAGGGGCAGGAGGGTTGCTCCCTGTGGGGAATGGGAAGTAGCAGAGAGTGGGGGAAAAGGGAGGAACCTCAAAGGATGTAGACAGACTGGTCATGATGGGCAGACAGAAAATGAGGGAGCAGAGGATGAAAGGGGGGGTGTCACATCCCCAGTGTTACACCCTCAGCTTCAGGTTTGCTGTTCCATCCACCTGGAATAAACGTGTTTGGATGAGTTGTACCTACTGCCAACTTGGGTAACTTCAGTTTTCTGCTTGCACTGCTCAGTCCTCTCTTTCAGGCCCACTCTCCTTCAACTACCAGGCTCCCTTCACATCCTTTGGGTGCAAATCCGTATCAGCCTCATGTTTTAGGAAGCTCTGAATGTTCTGAAGCAGAGAACAGACCCAGGGAGTTTCCAGGGTGAAAGACAGGAGACAGGCAGCTGGTGTGCATCTCTCTGCTGCTGTCCCACTTGTCCATGTGTGGACTGCCAAGCACACTCAGGGGAGAAAGAGTTGGCATCTGGGGTGCTTGGTTTTGTGTTCAGACCTCCCCTCCCGCTGCTGGGTTTATAAATGACATGTGGGACTAATCACAACTGTTTGTTACATGTAGAGTTTACAGTTCAGTTCTTTTTAATGGTTCTTTTAACTGGATTGTGGCATTTACTTCTGTTTTTGTGCTAGTCCGGTATTGTACGAGGTAATGATGGTAATTTTTTTGTGTTGGTTAGCTGCAGGTTCTTGTAAAATAAAGTTCAGACTAGAGCTTAATCAACCTATCAATAAAGATGCATTTGAAAATCACAGATTGGTCCAAAATGGGTGACTGGCATTTCTTCCTGACGTGGGCTTATAAATAAATAAAGGGACAGCTTTGCCAGAACTTAAGCTGCTGCGTTTCTGTTGCTACTTTTGCTACTACTTTTTCCCCACCATCCCAGGTTTACTCAGTCCTGTCTGCCAGGACAAGTCACTCATCTCCTTTTTTTTTGGTGCTACTGTCACATGCACACCTGGCTCGGTCTTGCCATGCCACCAGTAGGAACTTTAATTAGACCTGGGTGGTGTGAGAAGGTTTTAAGGTGGATAATGGCTGCACTGAGGCATTTTCTGACATTTTAAGGCCCTGCAGTCTGGGACTCCTCAGAAAGGCAGCCTGCAGTGGTGGTAAATCAGGCTGCTTTTCCTGGCGGATATTGGTGCGCGGAGAGGGAAGGGGCCCTGCCGGGAGCTGGCACCACCAGCAGGTGCCATTTGCTCAGTGCCCTAACTCCGAGTTGGGAGCTGGCAGCGCGTGGGGAGGAAAGGCATGTGTGCTGTCACCTGGGGAGACAGTGACAGACGTGCCACCTCTCCTCCTCCTGGTCCCTGTGGCGCGTGGGGGTGGCAGAGATGGGCCCTGATGGGGAGTGACCGCCGGATCTCACCCTGCTGTGCTCTGAGCAGGAGAATTCCTTGCAGTGCTGAAGCCAGGAATTAAAACACTGAAACTCACAGGAATAAAACCTGCTACACTTGATAGGATCTTCTCCCCGCTGCGTACAGAGGGGAACCGCTGTGGGAGCTTCTGTTGCGAGGGCTGAGGGCAAGGCAGGAATTCATCCTGCACTGGAGCCTGCCCATGGCAGCAATTTCTGTGCTCAGAGCCACCACTGTGACTAAAACAAGCTCCCCTGACACGGCAGAAGGGTGCTGTGACTCCAGTCAGATGGGCATAGATCAGCTAAAAGCTTACACTATTAGCCAAAGTAGTTTGAATTTCAGTTTCACATACAATACAGGTTTTTCTGTGTGGGCTGTGGCATTGTCTGCTGCTTCAGTTGGGAAACCACTATGAAATATGTCTAAGCAGCCCTCTCCCACTGCCCCTCTCGCCCCTTTCCTGGGAAAATGGTGCCACAGTGATGTTTGTATGTGCCATGCTGTGTTTGTGTCAGTGCTGTCACTGAGAGACACAAACACAAAATGTGCAGGCATTTACATTTACCCATTTACTGCGTGTGATTTGCCTGCTCCAATGATGAAGCATCACCCTGTGCTCAAAGGCTGTTTCATTTATATCTGTAACCTTTGCTCTGTGGGTTATGGAAATGGTACTGAAGCAAGGCCTCGGGGAAATGATGGGCTCAGCTGGTTTAGGAAGGCTACAGAATTAATACTCTGCCTTGGTCACTGTCACTGCACATGGGATCCTTTCTCCAGTCATCCTGGTGCTTGCTTTGGAAGGAAACATTCTCCTGGAGCAGAGACTACCTAAGGAAAGAGATGACCTGAGGCATTAGGGCCTGACAACATCACTGTGAAGGACACATATGGGTAACATAAAAAGATGCCAAATTATGCTAAACGCTGGTGTTTTCACTCCCATAAAACAGTCATGTCTGAGATGAAAGAAACACTGATTAAAACAGAAATAAGACTACCAGAGGGACAAAAATCCAGCTCATTGTTGTCACCCAATCTCAGATAAATGCTCTCCCAGGATGAGCCACAGAGAGGGCCTAGGACTGACCCAAGCAGGGCTGACCCAAGCAGAGCACGCTGACCACGAACAGCACCTGCCCCAGCTTGTGCTGCCAGTGTTGCAAATCCCAAGGATTTATGTTCCTGGAAGCTTGCAGGCATCCCAAAGCACAGCTCAGGCCTGGATATACATGTGTTACAGGAAATAATATTCTCCTGAAAAAGCTGGATGTTGCAGCACCTTTTTGTAAAGTAAGGGTGTGATTCTCCCTGATTTGACACTCTGGCCAATGTCTTCTGCATGTTGTATTGTTCTTTGGGAATTAAAGGATTGCTGATCAACGCTATAAATAGAAGGATAAATGCTATATGTGGAAGCAGGAGGAGAAGGTAGAGATCCTGATTTTCAAGGGGTGACATTGTTAGAACTGTATTAAGGTTGAAGGGACTGGATTATGAGCTGAAGGAAAAGCTGATGTGATTCATCTCCTGTTCAGGCTTTATTTCCCTCCATAGCTCAGAGGAGTATCCCAGGTAATGGAGACTGGAGATGCTGCTGCATGAGAACAGCTCTCAGCCTTCTGTCATCTCTGAGGGAGAAGGTGGCTGGACATCAAAGGGTATGGAAATCCTGGGATACTCCTCTGAGCTGTGGAGGGAAATAAAGACTGGACAGGAGACGAACCAGATCAGTTTTTCCCTCAGCTCATAATCCAGTCAACCTTAATGCAGTTCTAGCAATGTCATCACTTGAAAATCAGGATCTCTACGTTCTCCTCCTGCTTCCATGTATGGCATTTAATCTTCTATTTATAGCATTTATTAGCAATCCTTTCACTCCTGAAGTTACTTGGCAGCCAAACAGTGAGCAGGGCTGAAAAATGCCTCACATAACATGTCATTCCCACAACAAAAACACACCAGCTTGACAAGTACAGTGTGTACAGGCAATCAGAAAAGAAAAACAGCAAGATATGCACCCAGCCTTTAGGATGTTGGACAAACATGTACTATGCATTAACAATGCACTCAGAGCAGCTGGAGCCAAAAAACATGTGCCAAAAATAGCCACTGGAGAGTGGAGATCAATAGGGAAACACAGGATTGGGAAAAACACACAGGGTAATGCGGAGTCACAGGCTTCAGGTGATTAGAGAAGAGCTTGCAAGTGTAAATTCTGCAGCTAAGAAAGGCATTAGAATAAAGTTTTTAGGAGAGAAAAACTAGCAGACAATGGGCAAAACAAGCCTTTTAGAATGGGAGCCAAGAAAGGAGTCAAGTTGCAATGCACTATATAAGAATGTATATAAAAATGATGGAGGGGATGGTAATACAGGTTACAAACTGAAATAAGCACTGTTCCATTTTCCAGTGGTTGTTCAGAGGTAACACTGGAATATTTTAGCTTTCACTCACAGTTCATTTGTTCCTGGGGGCATATAACAGAAGATGATCAGTGACAGGTCCGATCACAGTTTGCATTTTATTACTTCACACTTATATAATAAGTTCTATATGCCAGTCTCTGTTCTTTCAAAAATACTGATTTAATCAGATTCCCAGTGGCCCAGTGGGGTAGCTCTTGTTTTCTCCAGTCTGCTGCTGGGGAAATGGAGGTGCAGAGATGTGAACTGACTTGCCCCAAGGCCATACAATGAAACAGAGTCAGGACCAAAAAAACAGCCTTGTCCTCCTGATCCCCAGAGCTTTTAATAACAAGCTTATACGCTTTACACGGTAAAATTTGAAATGTGGATCCTGGATATTCATATTATCTTTAATTAATGAAAGAACCCCCTCATCATCTCTGGGAAGAGAGCATTGTAACATTTTGATATTCTGCCATTTGTGGCCTGGAAAAGCTCTGATTTCTTTGCCAGAACCAGCAGCAATGAGGTGGTCCCTACTCCTGACATGCTGCCAAGAAAACACTGCTGAATTGTCTTTGAGCAGCAGCTCCCTTCAAAGCTCATTGTTACATTTATCAGAGCCTTCTTTCTCTGGAACAAAAACAGAAATCACAGTGCAAGCCTGGAAAAAGAAAAAGTGCTTTATCTTTTTGTCATTTGCCTTTTTTGGGATTTTCTGGCACCTTAAAAGTATTTAGCATCTGCTCTCCTGTTTCATTACGAACATGTTTCTTAAAATTTGCAAACTTTTGGCTGTTCCAGAAGGCAGAATCAAGTGGATATTTGGACCGGTTTCTGAGCTCTTGAAAAATCGCAGAGCTGCTAAGGCAGGTTCCTATTTTAATGTATTCTTTTATTGTAATACTCTCATATTTTCCCAGAAAGCAGAAAACACATGCAAAGATGGCACCACACGTGGAAAATAAGCTGTTGCTCCAACATATTTAAGAAAGAGCCACACCCACAAAAGGAGAGTTGAGGAGACACATGAAAGAAGTCATTGGTGGGGACATGGACTGAACCTGAGCTGGAGGGGAAGAGGAAAACAGCTCTTTACCTAAATATTTGTTAAATGGTTTCGGGTTTTTTCCCCTCAGTGTCCGAGTCATTAACCAAAATTTGCACTAGTTGGCAGTAAATGAAATAAAATTCCCCAAGTCAAGCCTGCTTTGACCATGACAAGGCTCCTAATCCACCTGGGAAAAGTGTCCAAGAGCTGTCTGGTGCCACAGCTTGTTCATGCAGCAGTTCCAGCTCTGTGTGGTGGGGTCCCTTCCCTCAGAAACAATTGTTTTCATGACTTTCATGGCCAGTAAGTCACAAATGACTTCATTTTCAGGTCAGCCAAGGCTGCTTTAGATTTCCAAGGCTGCATTAGATTTAGATTTAATATGTTAATTAATGGTCTCTTCTGGTTACAATTTGGGGACAATGTGTTTTCTGTGTAGTTTTGTACTGCCTCTTAAAAAGTACAGAGAAATGGGATGAACCAGAGTGAGACCAAAAAAACCCAGTTATTCTGGTTTTCCACTTTTAAATAGTTGTTATCATAAGCCTTTTGTATTAAAAACTCATGTTTCAGTCAAATAGCCACTGCTCATGTAAGATATTTATTTGTCTGCCTGATGTGGGGTGTAAGAGTTGTAAATCTCCAACGTGTGGAAGAGTCATCTTTATACAGATTCAATAATAATAATAAACATATAATTTATTAATAAATGGTAATGTATTAAGAAACAATAATTTA
>VYXB01009526.1:72509-85297 GCA_013397135.1 Pachyramphus minor | reverse complement strand
ATTATATATTAATATACAACAAATATAATATATTTGTGCTATTTAAATATAATAAATACTATTATATTTATTTATTAGTAATATATTTTAATTATATATGAGAATACAACTTAAAATAAAATTAAATAAATAAAATTCAAATTAAAATAATAGCAAAATAATTATAAAGGCTCCAAGACCACAGCATAAAGTAGGATTCACTGCTATGAAGTTTAGAGTCTGTAATCCTCAAAATATTTGGGAATCTCTTCTGCCAAACTTGTGCTTTATTAGTAAATATTTAATTTAACTTTTTGTACAAGAATATGTTAATAGGTTTCATAATTATCTCATTTCATTGCAATTGAAAAGAAAAACAGAACAACAGAATTAATTAGCAGGTCTGAGTCACTTATGTACTTTATTTGATGACAACTGACCAGATTCTGATCAAGAAGTACTGAAAAAAAATTAAAAGGGAATTTAAATGAATTAAAAATATGAAAATACCAGTCTGCAGAAATATTATATTTAATTGGGACTTTATTTCAAGCAAATTACTTAATTAGTAGTTAATTACTGTTGCAAAGCATATTTCAAAGGTTCAAAGTGCTCAGAACTGCCAGGTCTGACAGAACAGTGCTCATCCACATCTGCTCCTGTGGGAGGTTGATAATCCAGGGTTATTTTACACACATGATTTTCCTTCTGGTTTCTGAACTAGCTGGAAAAATAACACCTATTCTCAGCAGTCCTCAGCTGAAAACCAGCTGAAAGTTCCACCCCAAACCAGAATCTTGGAACTAATGGATATTTCACCCTTCTCATACCCAAAATGCTGGCAATACTTTGGTTCCAAGCAGAAAATCTTCTTCAAAGTTCAGCGACAAAATTCCTTTCTTGACTTAGTGGGAGTCAAAATGAACCCAGGAAAGCTTTGTGTTGGTTGTGCCTCCTTCTCTTCCCATTTCAGGCATCATCAGTCTGGAAAACTGATGCTGAAAGGTGATTTTAAGCTGGGCAGATTGAAAGGATATTAAGTAAGGCTGCTACTTCTTTCTCCTTTTTTTTTGCTGTCTGCAGACCCAGCTGGGAAATAATGCAAGATTTGGAAATGAAGCTGGAAATTAGATGCAAAAAAAAACCCACAACACATGTTCTAATATTTCATAACATGGCTTATGGGCCAGCAGGGCAGCAGATGGGAGACACTTGTCTGGGTCTGACATATGTCACTATGTCAGGGTGTTCACAGCCCTGTCCATTGAAAACTGCTGAAAAATAAATCAGATTATTATAACAGATGGCTGTTAATAGCTCCTGAGAGCACCCCCCTCACACACATTTCCAAGCAACTGCCCTTCACTGGACATGTCCACACAGCATTAAGTGTCCCAGATCACAGGGAAAACTTCCCTCCTGTCTCTGTGATTAATATTATTAAACAAAATTGACTAAAGGTACAAATTCTTAAAAAAGAACTGGATTATTTAAACTTATTTTTTTTCCCCAGGTTTGTTGGTTCTTTTTCTGGCACTGTGTATGCAGTGCTTTCAAATTGTGTAAAATCCCGTCAGGAAAAAAAATCATCCTTTTTGTCATTTATCCCTCTGAAGGCAGCGTGGAACAGAAAGTTAACAGGGTTTTCAGCGGGACAAAAAGCTCAGGAGAGCTGGAGAAAAGATCAGGAGAGGCTGTCAGATGGCAAAACGCTTGAATGGGCATTGGAAATATATCAGGGTTCAGATGTCAGTCCTGCAAAATTACAAATAACAGGCAAGGCATAGGAAACAGGAGAGTGCTCCTCGAGGGCTGAAACACCCCAGGTGGGAAGAATCTAAAAGCCAAGGATCCTGCCTGCTTTGCTTCACATTCTGCCAGGAGGAAACACAGAAAATAACAGTATTTATTGCAGTATTGGGAGCACCTCTGCTCTTCTTCTCACGTGCAGTGCTAGTTTTTGTAACTCAGAGGGAAGAGCTATTAAAGAAAACTAATGAAAACAAACAAGTGGCTTTGCAAAGTGTTTATTAACACTTTGAGTCCTGCAAGGGAGTACTGGAAGAAAAAGAGGAAATGAAAACGAGCTTCCAAGGGCAAAATTTTCAAGGGAGACGGACCCAAACCCATAAAGGTAAATACAGCACCCTGCACAGAAATAATTACCACAGGGGATGGAATTTGGGATAAAAGTGTTATAAACCAAAGCAATTTGCAACAAGAAAACCAAACCAGCATTTTTTAACATTTGGAAAACACAGTATTATTGGATATCAAACTCTAAGCCACAAAAGACTTTAATTTTCATGGCATCACCAAATGAGCAATTTAAAGTTTTACGTATTTCCTTCCTAAATCCATGGTTTTTTGGGAACACAAATGCAGGGAATTCACTGCCTTAGCTGAGAATTGGGGCTGGAATTGCACAAATCATCCTTGGGTTTTGTATTTTTTGGGTGTTTTCCCTCAGAGCCGATGGAAAAATGTCCCACAAAAAAGCTGTAAAACCCCCAAAATAAGCCAAAAGTGTGGGAATCCTAGAGCTGCCACATCCTCAGCCTCACACCCTCTGTTTTAAATGAGCCTCCTGGACAAATCCTCCAGCTTTTGTTACACTGGGGTGGGGGGAGGTTTTGAGTATAAGTTATTAATTTACATGATTTTCGTGGATCTCAGTGTGTTTTCAGGGTCAGTTTTGCCTTATGATGGGGAAAAGGGATGTGACAGCACCCAGCTCCCCACCTGAGCCACGACTCCCACTCTGGGACAGCAAAATTCCTGTTAGTGAAACTTGACAGATCCCTCCAAAGTTTTATTTTGTGGGGTTTTTTTACTGATATCTACATTTTTTCCTCTACTGATTATGTTATGATAATATTAAAAAAAACACCTCTTGCAGAAGTGGGTGCCAGCGGGGGCTGTTTAAAAACAAGGCAAGAGGAAAAACCCAGGCCACCTCCTCCTTTTAGCATAGAGAGACCTGTTAAGGGATTCTATAAATATGAGCCTAATTAATGTGAAAAAAATAGCATTTTTTGTGTCTTGGAGAGTTGGTGGAGGGGGTGTTTTATTGCTTTGTTTTATTGTGAATTATTGCTACTCCTTGGGGGTGCAGCACCTGCTAGAAATAAAACCAGAAGCTGTAGGAGGTAGCACAAACAAACACACTCTCACATCCTCATGACTAAAGCACAGCCCTCACCATAAAATCATTCTGCAGTACCTCACTTCTGGGTGTCTAAATGGGAAACCTTTGCCACTTTGCAGCAGGAAAAAGATTTTAGAGTTCAAGAGGACTCTTAAAATGCTCCTTTGCCATTTCAGGAAATTCTNATCCTCTTTTGCTAAATTGCTCCTTGTATAACATACATACATAATTTCAATATAATAATTAAAAGTTTAAATTTTTCAGGGGAACAAAATATTCCAATTAAACAAATCAAATCTTCTATTGAAAAGCCATGATTCTCCACAAAACTACTGTGAAAAAAATTTCCCCAGGTCCTCAGTGGATTCACTAAGGAGGACTTCATGAGTCTACACTGATGCACAAATGGAGACTGCTCTGTGGAAAAAACTTCCAGATCAACTGCTTTAATTAGCATGAAGTGTGGTTAAACAGGGTAACTCCACGTGTATAATTCCTTTCATGCCACTATGAAACCGAATCTGGTTTAAATTCAGTCACTTCCAAACCAACCTTGGGAAAAGACAGTCAGCTCAGAGTAAGAATGAGACTGAGAATGAGGCCTCTTTATTGAAGGGAAATTAAATTCCACCTTTTCATAGAGCAGCAAAATGTCTTCCTGTGGACAAATTCACAAGCAGGCTCTTGGCACAGATTTGCTCTTGGGGGAACCCAAAGCAGATCTTTTGATAGAGGCTGTGAGGTGCTCAGCATCCTGAATTCCCATGAATTCCCTTGATCAGAGCTTTGACAAGAGAAACAAAATATGAGGATTTGTGTAAAGCAGGACTTTGCTTTCTGTGCTCTGAGAACAGGGCTGTGTTTGTTACCTTTAGCTCTCTGTTTGACAGGGTTTATTCACCAGCTCTGCAGCAGCAGTTCTGGGATTGTGTTACCTGTCTGAACCACCTTTCACAGCAGAGACCTTTGAGAATATCCCATTCTCAGGGTTTGAACCAATTAAATGCCTTTTTTTTTTTTTTCTAATGAACAGTTTATTCACCTAAATGACTGGTAACTGTGAATTTGACCTAAATTTACCAGGCAGCTTTGAACCTGTTTTCAAGTGAGGGGGAGAGAAGGGGATGTTTTTAATTTTAGCATTCGGAAAAGAAGATGTTTCCATTCTTTGTATCTGATTTACACCACCCGTGGTTTTTGGACATCAAGGTGGCAATTAGCCAACACCACAGAGAAGTCAGAAAGGTAACTGAGCCCTCTTAAAGGACTTTGCAATGTCCCAGTGTTTAGTGGTCATATAGATGCTGTATGAACTCACATGACATTTATTTCTGGATGGAAACACAGTTTCTTACAAAGCCTAAGTGATATGGAAAAAACAACCACGTCATTCATGTTACTTTGCATTCCCAATAGAAAACTTCTTAACATTGTTTTTGGAAAAAGATCAATACATTTTGATGGAAACCAGGACTTGTTTCTTTTTACAGCTATTACAGGTTTAACATCTAAAGTGGTGGTTGAAGATTTCCTTCAGGATAAACATTTCTATTTTGAAGAGCCAGCATTTAGCCTTTCCACACCTTAAATCCTACATGGCCTCACACACCTAATTTTGGTCTCATGGGATGCTGCAGGCCTGCAACTGGTCCTGGAATTATCAGGGATTCAACTACATGAAATATTGAAAACTAACTAATATAACCAACTGCAAGCAGCCTTTTATGGGTCTCTGTGCCCTTCAACTTCAAACAAGAGCCATTGGAGGGACACTGAGCGAACACTGAATCCACCCCACACAGAATGGTAAAATGATTCCTTTAATGTGCATTTAGTCTTTTTTCACAAGAACCTGTAACACTCAAAGCACCAAAACAATGAGAGAAGGAAACCTTAAGGCACTGTCAACTTAGAAACCACAAGCAGCAGAGGGGAGAAGAGGAAACTTGTTTCACAGACTGATCCTGATTCTTTTGGAATGAAGGCAAAATGTTCACAACTTCAAGTGCCTCCAATTTTTTACCAAGTCCATTAAAATCAACGATCAAATATTTTCAGATATGAAGGGTTTTGTTTGGTTTTGTTGCTGCTGTTGGTTTTGTTTGGGGCTTTCTTTGTTTGTTTGGGGTTTTGCTTGTTTGTTTTAACACAGTACCCACTTTCCCACGGGAGTATGAAGCACTGGAGAAATCCCAGACATCTACTGAACACTTCCCCAGCACATTCCCCAACACATCTACTTCTTTGAACATCCAACTGATGCATTTCCTGGGACAGAAAGGAAGGGGAAAGACTTCCAGAAACCTCATGATGGCTTGAGTCTGGCTGAATTCCAGATGCCTCTAATGCACCTGGTGCCTGCCATGGTGCCAGCCACTCCCTGACTCCCTCTCCTCAACTGGACAGGGGAGGGAAAATACAACACAAAAAGGCTCATAGGTCAAGCTAAGGGAGAGATCACTTATGGATTACCATTATGGGCAAAGTAGACTCGATCTGAGGGAAATTAATCTATTGCTAATCAAATTTGGGTAGGATAATGAGAAATAGGACACCTTCCCTCACCTCTCTCTCCTTCCCAGGCTCAGCTTCACTCCCGATTTCTCTGCCTCCTCCTGTCCAGCAGGGGGACCAGGAATGGGGGTTGTGGTCAGTCCATCACACGTTGACTCTGCTGCTCCTTCCTCCTCAGGAGGAGGACTCCTCACACTCTTTCCCTGTCCCAGTGTGGGGTCCTGCAGGAACTTCTCCAGCCTGAGTCCTTCCCTCAGGCAGCAGTTCTTCCCAAACTGCTCCAACATCAGTCCCTTTCCACAGGGTGCAGTCCTTCTCCAGTGTGGGCTCCTCTCTCCACAGCTCCCTCCCAGGACTCTGCTCCAGCACAGGCTTCCCACAGGGTCACAGCCTCCCTCAGGCATCCACCTGCTCCAGTGTGGGCTCCTCCATGGGCTGCAGGTGGATCTTTTCTCACAGAAGTCACCCCTGTAGTCCACCCCATAACCAAAACCTTGCCACACAAACCTAACACACTCCTTTAACTCCAGTTTCTCATTACATTTTCTACAGCTCCCTAAACACAGTTATCTCTCAAATGACCGCTGGCAGAATGATATCCACACGTTGATTTAATAACAACGATAATAGCTTGTTGTGTCTGGCCTGGAGGAGAGATTTGAGATATATAAACATGTCTGAAAAATAAAGGGATCCCTTCCAACTCATTCTGAGCTTGCAAAATATTTATGAAGGGAAAACTCAAGCGACTTTTCCTTCACCAGCACGTGGAAGGGCCCTTCAGAGGATGGTGTATTCCCTCACTACACTCTGCACATCAACACCAGCAACATCAGCATAAAGTTCAGGCACCACAGGCTCAGGCACCTGCAGAACTGTGTGGCCATTGCTGCTCTTCATAGCTGCTTTCAGGGACCCGATGAGCTGTGCTGGAGAAGGCCTGTTAGCTGCATTCCACTGCCAGCAGGACTTCATGATGCTGTACCTGTAAGATGCAGAAGCAGGGAAAACACTGGGAATGAGAAGCAGCAACACCAAGTTTTACTACAGTCATCTCATATTTAAACCGTCCAGAGAACTCCCCCTTTTTCCTCCTTGGTGTGAAGTTCTTTCAGTGACCCTTCTCCTCCTGCCAAACCCTTGGTTTGTACGGGAAAAATATTGTCTGGCATTCCCTTTTGAAACAGCATGATGGAAGAAAAAAACTCTCAATATTAGAATAAATTATGTCTTCACACAAGGAAATGTGCCTTAGATCTTCCCTATGGATGCTGTACTCGTTTCAGGGAATATCCCACAACTTAGAGGAGAAAGATTACTCCAGGATAGTCCTGCACCTTGCAAGGAAGAAGTGGAGCAACAGAAGGCAAAGGCCAAGTACAATTTTCACAAGAAGGAAACAAAAACAAGTGCAATTTTCAAAAGAAGGAAAGAAAGGTTTTGGCCATCAAGGGTTTCACGCAGCAGAACCCAGTGAGGAGATGTGGCAGACGTGAGAACAAGACTCCTCAGATAAGTGCAGACTTAGAGATCTTGGGTAAGATCTGGTTTTCCATGTCTCCCTTCCCTTTAGCTCTGCAGATCTCCTGCTGAATTGCCCACAAAGCACGTGGCTTACATGGCTTGCTGGCAGCTCGAGGGCTGCTTCATGACGTTCTGCCTCTGCAGGTGTGACAAGATGTCAGAAGGTGGCACCTCAGGATATGGTGGAGCACCTGCAAGGACAAAAGGAGCAACAGCAGAACAACTCTGTGGCAATGGTTGCAGATAACAGCTTCTGTGCAATAGAAGGATTGTGTCATCTAGATAATACGACCTCTGAAGAAAGGCTTGAAAGAAACTGCAGCTATTTAGGCTTAACAAGCTAAAATGAGAGATTGAGATATTTGATTTCAAATACAGGGAGAAGAATTCCACAAGGACAATGGGAAAACAACCATCTTCCATGTTCACAATGGGCAAAACACATAAACAAAAAGTTAAACTTCACCAGGAAAAAAAAAAAAATCTAGTTCATACAATAGGGAAAATTTCCCATCAGGGGGATGAAGTACTAGCACAGATTATTTCACCTGTTCTGAAAGACTTCTAAGAGGAAAACAGAAGTGACACAGCACAGCTGATCCCACTAAGGGGCAGATGGCTGGATGAACTTGGAGTTTTCTGGCCTCTCATAGCCTGTTTTCCTCCGATAAGAAAACATTTTCCTTTTATAAATAACATTTAGAGAAACTGTCTCTGTTGAAAGAGAAATGATTTGGAGGAACGTGCTACCTCAGGCAGAGGTCTGTTGGGATTTTGACTTACATGATTTTGAACTGACTTTTTTTCAGTTGTTATTCTGAAACAACAGCTGCTATATGGAAAATGAAAATCCCTTCTCTACCAAGATCCATTTTTCTTTTCCTACCACAATTCACACCGACAGAAAGCCTGAAAGGAATTGTGAAGACTTGGCAAGTTGGACAAAAAAAACCAGGGTGCTTATTTAAGTGGCCCAACTTGACATGCTGAAATTTGAGATTTTGGGTCTTGTTAATTTGCTGCTTCCTTGCACATTATTTTTCTTTTTATTATCACAAGATCCCCTTACCTAATGTAATCATTTCATACAGTAGAATTCCAAAAGACCATCTGAAAAGGAAGAAAACAAAGAAACGTGGAGCATTATGCTGTAACTGGGGATGAGAAAGTGATACGTAAAGGAGCGAAAGGAAACAGGTCTGACAGACTTCTAGTCCAAAAATTAAACCCTACACGTCTGCCTTGATGCTGGGGGGTTTCCTCAGGAGCCTCTCTGGGGCCTGCCACTTGACTGGCACACCCTGTGTGACCGAGGGGGCACCACCAGCGTGGGTTTCGTAGGCCAGACCCAAACCACAGAGCTTGGCGGTGAAGTTGGGATGGAGGAGGACGTTCCTGGCAGCAATATCACCATGGAACAGCTGCTTCTCTTCCAGGTAAGCCTGGAAAGTCAGGAGAGAAGGAAAAGCACCATCATTTAAAAAGGACATTTAGTTGCTATAAATTTTCCACTCAGTTTGAGCTTGTCTTCCACGCTGTGGAATAGAGGGACATATTCATCAACATCACGCAAGCACACTGGGCTCTGTTTTAACAAAGCACACATTCCCAGTGCTTAGGCCATGAAGACTTAGGCTACTGTGAAGATTTGTGTTGCAATCAAGCAAGAAGGAAAAAAAAAATGCAGTAAATGTGAGCAGACTTACCAGGGCTGCTGCAACCTGCTGTCCAACTTCATAAACTTGCCTCTCAGTGAGGTCATAGGGGATCCCATCCATTGCCATTACATCCTAGAGACAAATTTGTTTGGTTCCAATAAATGCCACAGCAGTAGGATAGTGGGGAATGTTTCCTTCTAATCTCATAAAATGAATACTATTCAATCTTATGCTCCCCCATGTAATTTCACAGTTGGTCATAAACTGACTGAAATGCAGAATTCCAGAATGTGCTGAGTTGGAAGGGACCCCTCAGGATCATCAAGTCCAGTCCTGACCCTGCACAGGACACCCCAAAAACACCTGAGAACATTGTCCAAACATCTCTTGAGCTCTGGCAACCTTGGTGCTGTGCCCACTGCCCTGGGGAGCCTGTTCTGTTCCTGACCACCCCCTGTGTCAAAAACTTTTCCTAATATCCAATCTAAACCTCCCCTGATGTCTGGGTTAGTTTTTTCAGCTTGAGTTAACATTTCCAGTGGACTGCATATTTCCATACTATCAGACTTCATATTTTCAGATTTTTATTCCTCATCAGCAATGGGCAGATATGGAGCCATCGTTGCTTTTCCACCCGTGCATCACTTCATTTTTAGCTATGCTGAATTTCATCTGTTCTTTTTATTGGCCAGTCTCTCAGTCTTGGAAGATCCTTCTGCAATTCCTCTGGGTCAGCCCTTGCCTTTACTGGCTGGAATCAGCAGCAACCATCATCACCTCACTGTCATCCCATTTTTTGGTTATTAACACATGCAACAATCAGCACCAGGTCCTAGACAGCTGACCTCCCTCCAGTGAAAGTACCAACCTTTCGTTCTTACATTTTATTTCTTGTCTTTTAACCAATTAGTTATCAGTTAATTATCTTCTCCCTGGTGTTGTAACTGCTCTGTTTTCTTAAAAGCATTTGGAGTGGGACATTATTTCAAACTTTGCACATTCAGGCACCTGTATCAATTCTCACTCTAATTCCAGTGCCTGCTCTACCCTTCAAGGAGCTCCAGTGGTCAGCAAAGCTGGACTTGGCTTTGCAGAACTGTGTCAGCTTCTCCAAACTGTAGAACATCAGTGGGGGAACCCACTAATTCTATTCAAGTTTAGACCTGTGTGGAACTTCTCTGGGGGATGGAAATAGTTTAGAGTGATAGAGAGGGATGCATGGAGAGATTAAAATAATCATCTCTGACTTATGGACTATGATTTATGGATTTAAGGAATTTAAGAAGCTGTTCTGTCACCCCTTCTTTTGACTCACCTTCCGACATGTCCACAGAAATGTCAGCAGGTCACCCAGAGACACATCTTCCATGATCATATAAAGTGGGAGTTTGTCTACACAGCATCCAACCAGTTCAACCAGGTTCTCATGACGGCCAAGATTTTGATGGAATTTAATCCTTCCCAGGAAATTCTTTACTTCCTGAGGACTGGACAGGCCTGAAAGAACAGAAACAAACAAACAGAACAAATGAAAAACACAACAAACCAATTAAACCAACACACAAAAAAACCCAAATAACAACAACAAAAACAAACAGCAACAGCAAAGAACAGGGTGAGTAGCTTAAAATCAAGATGGTCAGGAATCTTTAATCCTACCAGCACATTCCCACAAAAACACCCTTCTCACTAGCTGACATGATACTGAACACAGCTTGTTCTTGCTGTGATGGCAAAGTTCTGCCCAGCACCCAAGATCTGTCCCACAGTGGATCCTGCCCACGTGCCTCACCTTGTGAGGCTTTCAGCACCACAGTCCTACTCTTGCCAGAGCTCCCCGTTTCCAGCTGTGCCCTGTAGATGCTCCCATGGCCAGCATGTTTTATCAGCTGGAAGGTGCCTGGCAGGAGTTTCTCTCGTGGTATCTGCAGGTCTTTCAGAGCCAGGGATGCAGATTTGAGCAGGCTTTCCACGGATGTCTCACTCAGCTGGATGTAGCCGTTCTCTGTGGAGCAGGGTTCCTGCTGATTCTCTTTCTTCACTGACAAAAGCAAATACAGACAATGCACAAAAACAGGCAGATGAACTCTTGCAAAGGGTGGCAATGCTCACCCTTCTACCCTCTTTAATTTTCACTCCAGGGTGTTTTGGAAATCAGGGCAAAGTAAGGAACTGTTATTGCACCTGACTTGTCCTGGCCCCTGAAAAGGAGAAAGAATTTATCTCCCGCTCTATTTGATGAAAAGGCAGAATTAGTCTGGAAATTTCTTCTATATTTAACTACATAAACTTTCTAGATCAGACACATTTGTGCTTCATTCCTCTGTGCTCAAATAATGACCATTTTCTTTTATTACCAGCTCTTAGCTGCTCTGAAAGGGACACGCACGGGGTGTTCTCACAAAGGCCTTCTCTTTATTCACCATTATTTCTCTTAATATGGGCTTAAAAGGCCTCTACATACCCAAAATCACTTCAGAACTGTATTTTCATTTCCACACAGCAACACTTTGTACCAGCAAAGCTTTCCTTACCCCTCACCCCTCCCACTTCATAGGAAGTGGGAGAAAGCAGTTGGAAATTACATTTCTTAAACGACAGCATGGAAAGTGGATTAACCAGGTGTGCTCTACATCAAAATTACTGTCATTTGTAATCAATGCAAATTAATTATGTAGAACCCTCCTTGCAGTAGCCTCTAGAAGGCTGTTACATAAATACACCTCATAGCTCTCACGGGTATGTTAAACAGCCTGCATGACACGTTGCTTTAGATTTTCTCAGACCCATCTATACTCCTACCATCTATACTCTCGTTCAACCAACCTCTGGTTGAAAGCCCTGGTTCTTACCTTGGGTTCCAGGTGGTGGGGGGGGTTGCTCCTGCTTTGCTCTCAAGCCTCGACAGTGGAGCCAAAGGATCACGGTGAGCAGGATGACAAAAAACCCCACAAGGAGAACTGGGACAACGATCACTTCAGGTTGGTATTCACGCACGACTGCCAGCAGGGAAAGGGAATGGAAAGCCATGGAACAAGTGGTAACAATCCATCTCAGCAACTTCCAACCCCGAGAGCACCTGTTCCATCCTCTGCTCCTTGGGATAGCAGCTGGACACTGTTAGTGCTGTTACCCTCTTTTTTAAAACTGCATGGAATCCCTTATTCAGATGCCTTAATGGGATTGGAGCCATCTGTAAGCACCATCCACCACTGAAACAGAACCAGCACAGGCAGAGGGATAGCAGGGAGTGGGAAGTGCTGGATATTGCTATGCCATCACAAATACATGTGCAGCTACAGCTCCAGCTCCTTCCATTAAAATTAGGAACAGCATTTTAAAGAAAACAGGATGTGGGCACCTGCTTTGGGGTTTGACTGGAAGATATTGCAGTTAACAGGGCATGGGAAAGGACCTGTCTTTCTTTTGTCCCCAGATTTTGAGGAGGTGGTATTTTTGCAGAGGCCAAGACCATATTTCAGTTCCCAAAGACGCCAGAAAGTCATGAAATCAAAATCTCCCAAAACTGGCTCTTTGGGAAGCTGCAGGGAATCTTTAATAACTAGGTAGAAATACTCTAAAATGGCTGAAATCATGTGAGATGAATCCTGCCACAAAGGCTCCATCCCCATAAAAGTTTCTCCCCTGAGACACAATGAAAGCTCAATCCCAACTTTCTGTGTGGGCTGGGATGCAGGTGGAGGAGGGGGAAAGGGCTTGGTCCACTTTTCAGCAAAGCTGGACTTCCTGCTCAGCATGTGAAAGCTTTACTATTATAAAGGTTTGTTATTAAACTATTCATAAGCTTTATTATTACAAAGGAATCTGGGGATCTTACCACACAGCTTGTCATTGCTGCTGCATTCCAGGAGCATTCGTGTGAACCTCTTCACATCCCCTGCCATGTTCAGCTACAAGCAAGGAGGTCTCCAACCTCTGCCTTCTGCCCAGGGACAAGGAATAAC
>VYXB01009526.1:38076-72279 GCA_013397135.1 Pachyramphus minor | reverse complement strand
GTTTCCAGCTGTGCCCTGTAGATGCTCCCATGGCCAGCATGTTTTATCAGCTGGAAGGTGCCTGGCAGGAGTTTCTCTCGTGGTATCTGCAGGTCTTTCAGAGCCAGGGATGCAGATTTGAGCAGGCTCTCCACGGATGTCTCACTCAGCTGGATGTAGCCGTTCTCTGTGGAGCAGGGTTCCTGCTGATTCTCTTTCTTCACTGACAAAAGCAAATACAGACAATGCACAAAAACAGGCAGATGAACTCTTGCAAAGGGTGGCAATGCTCACCCTTCTACCCTCTTTAATTTTCACTCCAGGGTGTTTTGGAAATCAGGGCAAAGTAAGGAACTGTTATTGCACCTGACTTGTCCTGGCCCCTGAAAAGGAGAAAGAATTTATCTCCCGCTCTATTTGATGAAAAGGCAGAATTAGTCTGGAAATTTCTTCTATATTTAACTACATAAACTTTCTAGATCAGACACATTTGTGCTTCATTCCTCTGTGCTCAAATAATGACCATTTTCTTTTATTACCAGCTCTTAGCTGCTCTGAAAGGGACACGCACGGGGTGTTCCCACAAAGGCCTTCTCTTTATTCTCCATTATTTCTCTTAATATGGGCTTAAGAGGCCTCTACATACCCAAAATCACTTCAGAACTGTATTTTCATTTCCACACAGCAACACTTTGTACCAGCAAAGCTTTCCTTACCCCTCACCCCTCCCACTTCATAGGAAGTGGGAGAAAGCAGTTGGAAATTACATTTCTTAAACGACAGCATGGAAAGTGGATTAACCAGGTGTGCTCTACATCAAAATTACTGTCATTTGTAATCAATGCAAATTAATTATGTAGAACCCTCCTTGCAGTAGCCTCTAGAAGGCTGTTACATAAATACACCTCATAGCTCTCATGGGTATGTTAAACAGCCTGCATGACACGTTGCTTTAGATTTTCTCAGACCCATCTATACTCCTACCATCTATACTCTCGTTCAACCAACCTCTGGTTGAAAGCCCTGGTTCTTACCTTGGGTTCCAGGTGGTGGGGGGGGTTGCTCCTGCTTTGCTCTCAAGCCTCGACAGTGGAGCCAAAGGATCACGGTGAGCAGGATGACAAAAAACCCCACAAGGAGAACTGGGACAACGATCACTTCAGGTTGGTATTCACGCACGACTGCCAGCAGGGAAAGGGAATGGAAAGCCATGGAACAAGCGATAACAATCCATCTCAGCAACTTTCAACCCCGAGAGCACCTTGGGATAGCAGCTGGACACTGTTAGTGCTGTTACCCTCTTTTTTAAAACTGCATGGAATCCCTTATTCAGATGCCTTAATGGGATTGGAGCCATCTGTAAGCACCATCCACCACTGAAACAGAACCAGCACAGGCAGAGGGATAGCAGGGAGTGGGAAGTGCTGGATATTGCTATGCCATCACAAATACATGTGCAGCTACAGCTCCAGCTCCTTCCATTAAAATTAGGAACAGCATTTTAAAGAAAACAGGGTGTGGGCACCCACTTTGAGGCTTGACTGGAAGATATTGCAGTTAACAGGGCATGGGAAAGGACCTGTCTTTCTTTTGTCCCCAGATTTTGAGGAGGTGGTATTTTTGCAGAGGCCAAGACCATATTTCAGTTCCCAAAGATGCCAGAAAGTCATGAAATCAAAATCTCCCAAAACTGGCTCTTTGGGAAGCTGCAGGGAATCTTTAATAACTAGGTAGAAATACTCTAAAATGGCTGAAATCATGTGAGATGAATCCTGCCACAAAGGCTCCATCCCCATAAAAGTTTCTCCCCTGAGACACAATGAAAGCTCAATCCCAACTTTCTGTGTGGGCTGGGATGCAGGTGGAGGAGGGGGAAAGGGCTTGGTCCACTTTTCAGCAAAGCTGGACTTCCTGCTCAGCATGTGAAAGCTTTACTATTATAAAGGTTTGTTATTAAACTATTCATAAGCTTTATTATTACAAAGGAATCTGGGGATCTTACCACACAGCTTGTCATTGCTGCTGCATTCCAGGAGCATTCGTGTGAACCTCTTCACATCCCCTGCCATGTTCAGCTACAAGCAAGGAGGTCTCCAACCTCTGCCTTCTGCCCAGGGACAAGGAATAACGACACAATTTATTAGGAGAAAGGATGATTATGAAGCAACAAACGAACTGAATATGGAGCTTTCTACCCCTTCACTAATTATAATAATCTTTACTGAGCACTGAAGTTGTGACAGGAACAGTCTGTGTGGTGCTGCACTGACCATCAGAGGACCTGGACTACTGTTTCTAAATCACAAAAATCAGTGTGGTGAATAGTTGGATGACTGACAGAAAGGCAAGGCTTGTACATATAGTCACTGCTTCTTATAAACACTGTCAAAACTTTAAGATTTAAAACAGCTTCACACACAGTATCCTCTAGAACATTTCATAGCCATTGTGACTTATCCTGCAAGTAATTATTTTGGGCTATGGGTTTAAGGCAATTAACCCCAATGGCAAATGTTAATAACAATATATGGCATTGGTTTTATGGAATTCGGTGATGGAACATTAAACTGAGTTTGTTCTCATGCTGAAAATTAACGAGTGAATTATGCTGTATCAGTTGCACAACAGAGGCAGTGGATAGAGGAAAATGGAATATATCTGTGCTTTAAGGCAGCACAAAAAGTCTGTTTCATTTTTTTTATTTAATTGGATTGGATTGATATGCCAGCAAATTCACCTGGTTTCAGCCTATAACATATACACACACACACACACAAATTCTTTCACTCTCACATGCACAGAATAAGAAAGACACAGGTGAACAGGCACTGAGAAACAGACTTTAGGACTTCAGCAATCAGTGTATAATCTGAGTCATAAACAGTCCAAGCTCCAAGTTTGATTAGAGAAGCCCATTTCCACTCCATGTGTCCCATCCTCTTGCAAAGCTCAGGAAGTAGGAAAAGTACTCGGTAAGATAATTCTGAGGTGCCTTTCAGTGCTGCTTTTCAGGCTGAGACTAAATGACTTCTCACACTTGGGTTTTTTCTGCAGCTTACTGGTCTACCAGTAAGATTACTGCAGTTCTTACATCCCTACCCTCACAACAAGAATTGTAACTCAGAAATCTGATTGCAGCTCAGAAATCCACAGAACTCCCATTACATATTTAGTATTTTTTGCAGTGTACCAGTAGGGGACACATGAAAGTTATGTGGAACTAACACATAGCAGGAAACACATTGACAGTGCTCAGTTACTTATTTTATTATATGAAGACAGTTTGCCAGTACCAAACCAGGATAAAGTGAACAAAAACACCTCAAAAGGTTCAAATTCAGACTTTGCATTAAAGAATTGGTGCAACTGCAAGTAAGTGCCAGCTGGTTCCACTGGGGTCTTTTAGTATTCTTTTACATCCACTGAATTCCACTCCCTGGAGTTCCCAGAGTCACAGAATCATTAAGGTTGGAAAAGACCTTTCAGATCAGCAAGTCCAACAGTCAACCCAACACCACCACCATGTCCTCAGGTGCCACAGCCACATGTGGTTTTTAACATTTCCAGTTGTGGGGGCTGCTTAAACCAGTCCAAGAAGCCCAGATACTGAAGGTTAATGCAGCTGAGCTGAATAAAGTGCTCACCGCTGCCAAAAGAAGAGATTATCTCTTCCCTCTGCTTTCCTCTCACTCCTTGTTTTGCTCCCAGCTGTGCAACTGATAACACAGTAAACTGATCCAAACCACCAGCCCAGCAGGAAAAATTCCCTGTTTCTTTTGCCATAGAGGTTTCCTGCCCTTTTAGTGATGGTGAATTCATCTAAGGCTGCCCTGTGAAACCATTCCCACACAGATCCACATGCACCATGTGCCAGCATCACCCTTACTATGATTTCTAGAGCCCCCTGTCACTCATTCCCACATGTAAACTGTCCCCTTAGCACTGGCAGAAGCGTTCACTGGATCAGGAAGGTGATCTGCCCTAAAATAATGCTTTTTCTGTCACATTTTATGGCCTTGAAGATCTCATAAGGCTCAATTTACACTATTTAAAGTGCTAGGACTGAGTTAAGAAGCCTGAGTGACAAACACTGTGGTGAAGACTGAAAAGAAATATCAAGTCTGTCCAAAGAAACAGCTGGTTAATTGGATGTGACAGAAATGAAGGCCAGGACTCACTTGGATCTTTATTTAAAACATGCTGTGAGCTGATATGGAAGTAAAGCAGTTATTTCCCCAGACTTCCTATTCCACATTAACTGCACCACTTTATTATAAAAGTATTCTCACCCTTGTTTTCCATGCACTAATTGTGAGGACCAACTGGAATATAACTAAGGAACAGCTGAGCAGTTCCCCACTTCAGTCCAGCATATTGCCTGACTGATAAAAGACAAAAATAAATCCTTTAACCACAATACCTTCTACTTAGTTCCTTGCAGTGGCAGAACCTTACTCCCAAGCTTTTCCAGTCACCATTTATGGTCTTATTTTATTATTTTCCTCCTCTTTTACACGACCTTTGAACATGGGCACCAGGCAAGGCTCAGGCAACTGCTCTGCACAAGCTCAGCGTCCTCCTGGCTGAGAGGGAATTCCAGGAACGTGTGGGCTCAGGACACCCCAGGAGCTGTGGGCACTGAATGGGAGAGAAGAGGGAGAAGAAAAGCACCATGCAAAAGCCAACAAGAGTGAAACAGAGGTTTTCTTCCCTTGCCATGTCCCCCTTTTACTAAAAGCAGCATCCAAGACAAATAAAAAACAAGTCTGACGGGTTTCAAGACCGACAGCTCGATGCAAAAAGCTGTGCATTTGTTAAAGCACATATTCTGTCTCTTCTGCCTTCAGAAGATCTGAGGGACTCTTTCCAGCAGCCTGGAAGATCATGAGATCTTTGAGAGGTTTCCTTGGCCCATGGAGCCACCTCATCTCTCGCTGCAAGGCACCTGGGGGTTACCAAGCAGCACCTTCAGTGTTTGAACGGGAATGGGGGGAAAAAATGGGAAATTCTGACCAGTCAACCCAGATTATAACATACCAGAGTCACCTCTGTCCTTGTAACCAAGAATTACAAAAATGTGGCTTGCTGTACTGGTTGTACCACTCAGCTATATAAAGGTTTAGTTGTATAACTCACTTTTGCAACAGCTGGGAGCTGCAACACCCTGTAAGAAAACAAAGTGTTTCAAAAATCACCTACAGTGACACAAGGTTTTCTCTTGGTCCAGAATTAGAAGCAGTACTTGAACATCAAAACCAGGCCAGCTGCTACTGAAGCCCAGAAAGGGAGCAAAAGGAAATTAGGCTGACCACTTCTGAAGGGCTAGACCACAGAGAAAACAGCAAATAATGAGATCCATGCTGCTATTGGAGCAGGTGGATTACTTAGGGCCAACTTGGCTCCTTTTCAGTACAGCAGAAAAGTCCAGATCACCTCACAAAAATTAATTTATTTGTGTCTTGCAAGGAATTCTAATTACACAACTGGTACAGAACCTGAATGGTGATTTAAGCAAAAATATTTTTTCCTAATGCAGACACAGCCTATTATGGTTTCTGAAAAATTAACATGCATCTCAGTCACACTGTCCCTGAATTAAGACCACAAAAAGTAACTGCAAAATAAGTTAAAATAATAATAATAAAAAAAGAAAAGGTGAGGAATGCGTTAACCTGAGGCCCTTAAGAGTTTGGGATTGAAAAGTCCAGAGGCCAAACTCCCAGTAGCACAGTTTTACCTGTTACTTCCTTTTGTGAAGTCAAAATCATACGTTACTTTTGAAAATATCTCCTTACTCTGATTTTGCTGGGAGCTGCTGGTACTAAGCCTGTACCAAACCCTAACACAACCTCGACACAGATATTCAGAACAACTGTGACAGCAAAAGCTGTGACAGAATATAATAATAAAGGAGTTTTTTTCCAAAGGAACGTGCATACATGTAGCTTTTGTTGTAAAAAACCTGCTGTGTGATAAAAATATTGCATAACATCACACTGCTGCTTGATGGCTTAAGAAATGGAAGATTAATCTGCTTTCATAAATTCACAGCCACCTGAAGCTGTGTATGCAACTTCAGCTTCACAGTTTCCCAAGTTTGGAACGTTTCTGGGTGGATTTAACACGGATTTTGTTTATAATTTAATCAGTAGCTCGTGCAAGCAGGTAAACACAGGAAAATTTATAGATATCTGCACCACTTTGGATTAGAGTTCACCGCCTCACAATCAAGCAACAGTGATGGAAGTAAAATGCTAATTAGTTCTGAATTCAGCCCTAGGCATGTATTACTTAACCAAACACTGAACATACTTATCCACACATGCATAGCATCACCCCGTGCTGTTTCAGTGAACTGAGACTAATTTTATACGAAACTTAATTACTTTGTTAATTTCTTCCTGTTTAAAAAGTGCCTATAAGCTATTTTGTTCAAATCAACCTGCGGGTAGAGGACACACCATCATGATCAGAGAAATTTATAAGTAACTTCCATACAAGGAGTAAGCACATATATATACAGATACACAAACATATATATATATAGTATACACATATATACACAGACAAACAGACTTCATGGTATAGCTATAGTCTAATTCAGGTTACTGAAAGCCTTTTTAAAAAATAAATATTCATTAACTGCTCCTCCAGAAGTGTTTTCTCTCACTCACCTGGATTGCACCACCTCTCTTGCCCTGCAGTAGTCTTTTCCTGCTGCTGCTTCCCAGTTCGTTTGAGGCCACTCCTAACGAAGCTGATTACCTTGGTGTGGTTGTAACTCTTATGATTAAGTTCCTCCTTTGCTGATCTTTCTGCCCCAGACCCGCCCAGCTTCAGTTCTTTCCTTCCCAAGGTCTTCTCAGCTGTCTCCCCAGAGATGTCCCACACACAGCTGACAGGCAGGGTCACACTTGCCAAACGGGTCTGCCTGCTCCTGCAGCGGCTGCAGGGACAGGCAGAGTCCTCAGGCACGGACCTGGAGTGGAACTGGAAAGGCAGACAAACACAGATCAAGAGGGAGAGGTTTATGACATCATTATTTAAGGTAATAAACAGAAATCAGGCGCTTCCGGTCACAGGTTCACATTCAGAAAAAACAGGTCTCGGAACAGAAAATCTGTACAAAAAGCCCTAAGACTTCACGTGCTGAAAAAGCATCAGGGACACGATCTGCAAGTGAAGAAAGAGATAAAAGGTTAATAATATCAAAACATGCTGCAAGAGACAGCAGGAACACTGGCTTTTCTCCCATTCTGCCTTGCTCCTTGGTATCCCTCCTGCTCACGCTGGCCAGGGATTCTGCCAGCATTTTCCAGCCCTGCCATCAGCTCTGCCCTGCCCTTTCCTCACACCATCCTGAGCTCCCAGACCAGAGCAGACAATATTCTTGAACTTGCCCTGTGACTTTTCCCTGCCACGATGCCCTCGGGGTCTGTTGTGCTGTGCTGGTGCCCTCAGCAGCTGTGGGGTGAGATCTTCACTGCTCCTCAGCATTTTAGTGCTGGGGACTTTCTTCTGCCAGTCCCAGCTGTTGGTCTGCCCTCCTCTGTCGCTGATGAATCTTGTGTGAGGAGTTTCAGATTCCCGAGTCCTGGTCATATCAGTGTACACAAGATTATTTGCTTGCCTACTCTTGTGTTACAAGAGTAAACAACTGCTGAGAGACAAAATTAATGTCCCAGTCAACAGCAGGATGCAGGTGGCTTTGGGAAGAGGCAGAAGTTGATGCGATCTCTGCCAACTGCTTCAGCAAAACTCACCTACTCCTGTTAACACTCTGGGGCTGCCTATAATTATGTTGGCATTATTCTTCCAGCTGGCATTCACTACCCATGTGTGCAAAATGGTGAAAACCAGGAGAGGTTTCTTCATTGCTTGATCTGTCTACACAAGTGGGCAAAATAGTGTCAGTGAAATAGTCCTGTGATGTGGACTTTCACCCCCTGAGAAAGCAGGAGGGACACTTTCTAGAAAATCTTCTTGAGTTCAAAATGTCATCGCAGCTGCACAGTGTAGGCTCAGACTCTGGTTTCAGCCTTCCTCTCATTCTGGTACGAACTTGCATTGACTCTCTGCAGTATTTTCTCCATGAGAGATCAGGGGATCTGTCTTACTCTCCATTAAAAAGTAGCTAAAATGCAAAGGGCAGTTCCTCATTGAAATGAGTTCTTTACTGAAATACGTTCCACAGGCATCTTCCCCGGGGGCACCTGGAAAAACTTATCCAGATCCCTGTTTGAAAATAGGATGACTGAAAATCTCCCCCCTTCTTTCAGTTTCTACCCCTCCCCACTGTGGAAGAGAGGGTGGGAAGGCAAAGGGTTCATATTCAGATAAGCATGTGCAAAGCAGCAATCACTGCTGCTTTTGATTACCCCCATCGATCTCTCTGTTGTGCTCCCAGTCTGACTGGCTGGAGAAGATATTTTAATGAGTTTAAGATTATACAGTTCAGAGTTCAGGCCTCAGAATTATATAATCTTCCTCACTCATCCACAAGCCTCTCCCCCTGTTCAGCGAAGTGACAGAAGTCATTTACTGTGCTGTGAAAAACAAACTTTCCCTGCTGTGGCTTGTGTTGCATCCCCAAAGAACACACTGCCTGTTTAACCACCTCTGTCCTCCTCTCTGCTTTTGCCTGAGACAATTGTGATTAAATACACTGAGGGGCAGTAGACTGGCAGCTCCATTAACATACCCATCCTCTTTATCACCAGGACAGCTACAGCACACCTAGAAACCATCCAAACCACACACAGAGGGGGTTCTGGGACCAAGCAGCAATTCAACCACAAACCATTCAGTCTGTGTCCTGTGCGAAGGACAGTTAATTAAAATTAGCACAGGGGTGCTAATTTTGCAGTTCAGCTTCCAGAACTAAGCAGACTCCGAGTAACTGCTGCTGGACCAGAAAAAAACAAACTTCAGGTGAAAGGGTCCCCTTGATAAATGTCATTGTGGTGTTCACTTTTACTTCAGTAATTTAGGGGCTGCGAGGTCTCTGACTTACTTTCACACCCTAATGTAAGACTTAAAGCCGTGGCTTAAAGCTGATAGACTGGGACTGATCTTTTGGTCAACCTAAGCCCATAGAGGTGTAGAATCCCAGAAGGAGCTTTTTCTTTCTTTCTTTCCTCTTTCTTTCTTGCTTTTTTTCTTTTTTTCTTTCTTTATTTCTCCCTTTCTGTCTCTTTTTCTTTCTTTCTCTCTTTCTTCTTCTTTCTTTCTCTCCCTCTCTCTCTCTCGTCCTCTTTAATTCATCTCTTTCTTTCTCCCTCCCTTTTTCTCTGATCCCTTTATCCAAACCCCACTGCCATGTGCTTATACAGTATGTCAGGGACTCACACTCCACTTTCCAAGCCAAATGTGTAATTTACTAATAAAATTTAGTGATTTTTTGGTGGACCCTCCGACTTTTGTCGTTCCTTTGGACCACAGGGCATTTACAAACCTTGGGTGCTCCCCTCTCCTTAAGGGTGGCACATCACAAGAGGTTGAAAGGCTCAGTAGCTTTTTGTTTCTGCAAGCCAGCTATTAATCCCTGACTGGGGCAAGAATCAGAACAAATGATCTAAAAGTGAAAAAAACCCACCCTCCCATCAGCATCCCAAGTCTCTGTTCTGCCTCATGAGCTTTGCCTCTTAAGATAGCAGGTCTTCTTAATTGAGAAGAATTAATTAGCCTATTTAACATTTAGATTTTTTTTTCCTTGAAAATGGCAATTCTAGTAATTTTCAGTTCGTCCCTGAAGTTCTTATTTAAAATTTCCAAAGCAGCAAAGCCTAGGAGGGGGTAGGAGTTACATGAAAAGAAATAAAGGAAAAAAAATTAGTTTCTCCATATAAAATTGAAATGACTGAATGATTATGCATCAATTTTCACCAGCCAGGTGAAGGCTCAGTAGTTTGCCAGCACTTCCTCTCTACTCAGGGGTTTGGCACTTTTTTCTTTTTGTTACATACATAAATTTTCCTTTTAGGTTGCTGCTCTTCATCACCCCATTTTCACACTGTTCAGGTTTTTCAGCGAGAACCCAACAGCTCCTCCTGGCAAAACCTGACCTCTAATGGCCTATAAAAGACTGTAAGAACATAACAAGGATTTTACTCCACTGCTTTTGAACCCCAGCAAAACTTTAGCAACCAAGTGCTCATAAATTATACAGCATTGATGTAACTTGGGGGAATAAATACTTCATTTTATTCTGAAGCTGGGTTGTCACCTTCAAACCAGCTACTGGGTTGGCAGCGAAATGAGTGGTGATTGCAAGAGATGAGCAAGTTTGCTGCATGATGAGAATACTAATATACCAAATAATTTAAAAACAGGAGTGAGTTTGCTTTGGTGGATGAAAAAGGAGAGCAAGAGACAGCCCCAAACCATTTAAGGTTTGCATATTGATCTAGAATGGCACATGATTTGGGGCAAGGACAACTCAGGGAAGGTAATTCCTAGTATCAGCAAACTCTTGTCAAACTTTGCGTCTTGTTGCTCATTCTCCAGAAAATTTCTAACCTGATTTTGCCTAGTTCTGCAAACACCTTCTTCAANAGGAGTGAGTTTGCTTTGGTGGATGAAAAAGGAGAGCAAGAGACAGCCCCAAACCATTTAAGGTTTGCATATTGATCTAGAATGGCACATGATTTGGGGCAAGGACAACTCAGGGAAGGTAATTCCTAGTATCAGCAAACTCTTGTCAAACTTTGCGTCTTGTTGCTCATTCTCCAGAAAATTTCTAACCTGATTTTGCCTAGTTCTGCAAACACCTTCTTCAATATTTTTTTTTTAATGAAGGCAAAAATAACAGAATCATAGAACAGTTTGGGAGGTGGCCTTCAAAGACCATCCAGCTCCAACCCCTCTGCTGTGGGCAAGGACACCTTCCACTATCCCAGGTTGCTCAGAGCTCCATCCAGCCTGACCATGAACCCTTCCAGGGATGGGGCAGCCACAGCTTCTCTGGGCAACCTGTGCCAGGGCCTCCCCACCCTCACTGTAAAGTATTTCTTCCTTATATCTAATCTAAACAAACTCTCTTCTGCTCTAAAGCTGCCTCTCCTTGTCCTGTCACTGCAGGCTCTGAAATCTCTGTCCATCATGCTGGCAGGGAGAGGTAATGTTACCAAAAATCCTTGGGAAGAAATAAACCCCTCCAACACTACCTTTCCAGTGTTAGTGAGCCAGGCATTACTTTATTCTGGCCAGACACAAGCGGCAAATCATTCCAGCCACGTGTGTCGCTTTCAAGACTTTTCACGTGTTTATACACTTTAGCAAACAAAGAAATTGACGCTTATTGTTTCTAAGGTACACAATTCTCTTAGTTTAATTAGTATTCTATCCTTTATTGGCTAATTTGGTCTGCATTCTTCCTCAGACAAGTCTCCAACTCGCAGGCTGTAATGTCTCTGTTAATCCCCTCTGCATCTTCTGGTTATTCCAACGTGGACCATGAATTTAAGATCCCCGATGTCCAGCCCTCAACTCCCTCAAGCTTTATGTATTGAAGCTCGTGACAGCCAGTCCAGAGAAACTCAAAAGCTTCGGTTGTTTTAAAAATCACATCTACAGGAGCCTGTGGAAAAGAACCCCAGCCACCAGCTACCATTGGCTAGAAATTCAAGAAAAGATTTGGGAAAGTTACATCGTTTCCAACAGCGCATTCACAGCTCCTCGGGGCAACCTGTTCCAGCGCCTCACCATCCCCACTGTGAAGTATTTATTATTATCTAATCTAAACAGACTCTAAAACTGCTGCTCCCTGTCCTGTCACCGCAGCCCCTGCTCGGAAGCCTCTCTCCATCACGCAGGCGGGAAGATAAAGACTCCCTGAGGAAGGAAGCAGGAGAACAGCTTGCAAACTTTAAAGGGACAACGTGGAACTTCTCGGTTACTTTCAGCAAAACCCCTGAAACCGCAGCCAAGTGTCGCCGCGGCTTCGCTGCCCGGCCCTGCCGCGGGGCTGGCGGCGGCAGAGAGGGGCGGCCGAGGGGCAGTGACGCGCCTCAGAGCCAGCCGGCCGTGCTGCAAAGGGCATGGAGCCGCGACACGGAACCGGGACACGCAGCCCGGGCAGGGAGCCGGGACACACAGCCCGGGCACGGAGCCCCGGAGCGCCGCGCCGCCCTCCCCTTCCCCTCCGCGGGCCGCCCACCCTGTGCTCACCCTGCGCTGGTGAAACACAGAATCGAGCGCGCGCGGCGGCGCGGCGGGCAGCGCAGGACGGGCCCCGCGGACGGGCGGGTTGTTGGTGTCCCGTCGCCGCCCGCTCCGCTCCCCGCCCCGGGTGAGGCGGGGCGGCCGCGGCTCCGCCCGGGCCCGTGAGGGGCGGGCAGTGACCGGGGGTGGGTCGGGCTGGTGTCCCGCACCGCCGGGCCATCAAAGTGTGCCCCAAGAGTGTGGTAAAACCAGAGCTGGGGTTTGTAAGGTCTCTGGCGTAGAGGACTTGCCGGCACGCAGTTGCGCCGTGGGAGGGGCTGCGTGAAGAGGCGCCCGAGCGCCCCCGCGTCTGTGAGGTTTGGCACCGCTGGGAAACGCTGTGGGGCCATTGCAAACAGCCCATTGCATCCCTCACACGTTTAGCGGCAATAAAAGAGCAGAAAACACCACCACCACCCCCCCAACCACTGAGTTTTTGACAAAAAACTATGTCTCCTATGTGATGTAGAGAGCTAACTGCAGTGAACCTCCTCCATCTCCTCCGTCATAGTTCCATCCCCATCCGACGGTGGTTTCCAAAAAATTAAGGCAATGCTTTGTGTCGCATTGTCGGCTCTAAAACTACATCGGTGTTTTTCCCCCCGAGCGTTTTTTACATACTGAGATGTCTCTCCCTACAACTCTAAAGGTCAGGAAACCGTCAGCACTTCTGCGGTGACAGAACTGAAGTGTATTTACTTACCTGGTTGGAGCAAGTGTGAAATACTGGTTATAAATGGGGATTTTACAGCTCACTGAAAATTAGGAATTGCCCCTAGCCACAGTATTTGGGAGAGAAGCTTGAAGAAAACTCTAATGGGGTGACAGAGGAAGCTTTCTAATGAAGTGTTTGACACAGTGATCCTTGTCATTACTGACACCAAAAATCTTTATTTGGCACAAACAACAGCACATTTGAGTATAATTTTTTCTACTTAAATCATTTCAAAATGGATGGAAAATAATATGCAGCAGGTGATGACCTGTAACTTCAAGGTCAGATTCTTGCTGAATTCACATGTAAATTCAATATGTATATATGCCTTTTTTAATTATCATTTAGTGCAATATTACTTTCTCTCAGCTGTGAAAAACAACTCACTTTAGAGTAAAATAAAGTACAAAATTCCTGGTTTCCTTGTAGATGGCTGAAGCAGAACCTCAGGAAGAAAACTCTGAAAACTCAATAAAGAATATGGAGAAGTGGAACAGGGACTTAGAAAAACTACTGGAGGAAATGGAAAAAATAACAGGTATAGGTCTTTATTAAGAATGATACAGATTTGTCTACTAGAGTGAAGACACTGACAGTTTATTTTTATATTTATTCTGTAAACTTCCTTGTGGTAGAAATGCAAGTGGAAACAATCACCATCAATTAATGCCCTAAAATTCTTAATTGTGAAAAATGTAAATAAAAGTTTCAGGTGGCCCAGAATTAAGAATCAATAGGTGATGGGTGCTTAGTTAAAAACCGAAATGCCACTAAGGTATTTAATGTACAAGTATTAAAACTTAGTATGTAAAATGAGAAAATTCCTGGTTCAGTGATGATGTCTCTGTTGGGTTTGTAGTTCGTGCAGCCTGGATGACCTACAACATCGTCACCATCCACACCAACCCAGACCTGGCCAACTCCATGAAGCACCTGGAAGACGCCTTCCTGAGGTGCAAAGAACAGGTGGGGAAGAAGTGGCAAGAGGTGCTGAAGGACTCCAAAGGTGAAGAGGAATAAACTGACTTCACTCCTGCTGGCAGGACCTTGGGAAGTCGCTCTGTTTATTTGCCAGGTGCGGAGGTTTCACAGCCAAGGCTTTCAACACGCTAAGAACTTATTTGTAAACATCTAGGGAAGTGTTTAATGAGATTACACAGATATATTTATATTATTGAAGGCAAAAGGTAACAGTGTGCCTATTTCTGTGAGGCCCAGCAGTGCAGTGTTTGCACACACCATTCACACACCTTCTGTGCCTTTCTTCCTGGAAGTTCACACTCGCTTCATCCTCAGTAGAACCGGAATTCTTTGAGACCTGAGCAAACTGTGGGTGGGCAGCAGGGGTGTGTAGTAGACCCTCAAAGTGGTATTGCACCAGCCCACACCTTTCAAGGAAAACTGAGGAATTACGTACTTTTATAAATAAAAAAACAGGAGAAATTCTAGATGGAGTTAGCTGGATGTAAAATTGCCATCTAGGTGCTCAGGTGCAGAGTTTTATTATTCAGGTAGCTCATCTGTAGTTGTTCCATTTTGTTTCACTGGATTTTTAACCTCTTCTTCAAACTGGTTTTCCCAGAAAGATTGTTATTCTCAAACCCTCTGAAGGGGAGCATGAAATATTTAAGTAAAATTTTTTTACCGTTATAGAGTGCAGTGTGTGTGGTGGGATTGCTGCAGAAACCAAACCAGGTTATAAAACATGCTTTCCTCTATATATTCCTACTGTGCAAATATAAAAAAAGGGCAAAAAAAAAAATTACTTTTTAAGTGGATTGAGAGCACCACCTCGTGGCTTGCAGTTGTACATAAGTATTTTATCTGAGATGAAAGGTTTTAAGGAGGATCTTCCCTTGCAATCAAATCTGTCTCTTTTAAACAAGCACCATGTAGCAAGTATCTCCACCTCCCTTGAAGAGGTAATGATTTAAATCACATCTAAATGATCTATCAAAAGTTTTCTGAATTTTAGACTATGTATTTTTTTGAGATTGGTTGATCTCATTTCACACAGAATGTTTATCCACTGAAGTGAAAAATAAGTAATTTTTTTTTTTTTTTTTTTACTGCTACCAAATAATTCTAGAGGTGCAAATGGTAAAGAACAAACCTTTGAACTCTGCTCTTGACTTTCCAGGTAGGTCTTCACTGCAACCAAAGTAGGGCAAAATGGCAGAGCAGCACGAGGAGACTCACACTGATTCATCTCTGCGGGTTTTTTAATGCTGTCATTTTGCTACCTTTGACTACACTGCCTTCACTCCTTAATTCTGTATTAAAAAATTATCTCAGAAAGCCCCAAGAAGAGAGCCCATAGTAGCTGGTTTAGCTTTTAGCATAAATTGTTTCAAAATTTCAGTGCAGCCGTTCTCCCTGAAATGTGATTTCACCCATGGATTGAGTTCTGCTGGTAACTAGAAAAAATTCTCCTTAGAGAGTTAAACAGTGGCTAAAGAGGACATGTGGCATCTTCCCAGCTACAGAAACAAGAACTTCTATATTCCAGAACAAATACAAGCATGTTGACATATTAGTTAGAGCAGGCTGGCTTAGTGACTGTTTAAGCTCACATGCCAAATTTGGGATACATCCCGTGGTTGTGACTTTGCTGGGATTTTACACACAGTTTGTTGTAGACACCAGCTCTACATCACACAGAATATTTTAAAGGAAGAAGGGCAAGACTCAGAAGAAAACTGTTAACAGCACTCTCCAAATCATGGACAAAAATGTGAGTATTGTATGATGTAAGTGAAAATAACTGGCTACAACGAGCAGAAAGCACAGGACAGGGACCTTGGAAACAAACTGGCTGTTACACATAAACTGTACAAAGCATATTTTGACTCAAACTGCTGTTACTTAACATATTAAAACAGCACAAATTTGACTTTAACCTGAGTTAGGTTGCTATTAACCACTCATTTAAGACTACATGGGGCTTAACATATTTAACAAAATAAAAAAGGTCACTTTCTGTACTGCAGGCACGCACTTTATAGCAAATTTTCCTTAGAAGTCTTGATTAATTATAAAGACCTTCATGGACTTTGTAAAGTCACAATTTACAAATCAAAACTGATAGCCAAGCACTGAAGAATAATGATGCACTTTGAGATTAGTCAGGAAATAAATGAAGCTCCAAACTCAGTGAGAAACTTCATGTAGGTCTTTTCTATCAGATCTTGAAACCTTAAGGTATTAAAGGTAATCATCTCATCAGCTGGTGGTATTAAGTCATCAAGATCAATTTTCTGCTCAGTGCATCACTGTCAAACTCTAGGACTTCAAATCAAATCACAGCAGCATTGCTCCATTATTGTAAACAGCCCAAAAGAGAAGGTTTAAAGTGTAAAATGATTACAAAATAGAAGTGGCTCCAAGTAGGTATAGAAGCACGTTAACTACTCTGCAAATTCAAAATCCATGCAGCCAGATGTCTTTTTAAGAAACCAAACACAAACTAAGCACTCATCTGAAATTCTGCTCACAGTCTTGCTTAAGGTACAAAGGCACCACAGTTACCAAGAGAACCAAACCTCATTACTGAGCACCAGCTTCATATTTTTTCTACCAAATTCAAGTAACAAGAGCTCAAGTGGCCCACTAAAGGAGCACAGTTTATGCCCAGCCCAAGACATTTAAACTGCAATTTTAGTAAGTGCTTGAGTTAAGCCCTGTATTTTCATAGCAGGAATTCAGGGACGAGCTGGGTTATGTCAGTCACTTGCTCCTGTTTTGTGCAAAGATTCTTCTTATTACAGAGGCAGGACAGAAATAACAAATAGAACTAGATTCCAGGACACTACTTGCATTTTCCCTAATTTCTCTTTTCACAAAATAACAATGACTGGTTAGGTACTTTTGTTAAACTAATTCTATCTGACCTACATTTTTGCAGAGCTGAAGAAAACTCTCTTTGGCCTGTCAAATCTCACTTCAAGAAAAAAAAAAAATGAAAAAACACCTACTTTTGAACAACTGAAGGCAGTTCAAGTAGTTTTTATGACAAATTCTTCAGCAGTGGCTCAGCATTTACAAATATCTTGCACCTGTTTATTATGATGAAATTTCTAATCTCATAACAGGGTGCAAGAACAGGGAAATCTAGGAGGGACAAGGACAAAGAGCCAGCACTTTCTCCAGTCTCATTTAGTCTTGCACGTGCACAGTGACGGCCTTGCTCAGACCAAGGGGTTCACAGCAAGTGTTGTTCAACAAAGGCTGGACAAAGATTGCACAGCTAAGAACAGAAAGGGGTGTTTTGGGGAAACAAATGCATTATCTAAGGTTTGGGCAACAGCAGCTGCAAGGCAGGGACGTGAGAAGTGTTGGAGTGGGGAGTGAAGGCCACGAGATATCTGAAGAAATTCTGCAGCTGGAAGTGGACTGATAGCACCTGCAAGGCAGCAGAGTGTTAGGGAGGAACATTGGAAAAGCACAGACATTATTAGGAAGACAGCAAAGAGCTTATTAACACAACATAGCACAGGTACAGAGATTTCACTGGGTTCAAGTAGGGAACAGTGGAGAAGCCAATAAAACACGCTGCCATTGTTCAGGGCAGAAGCCCTGATGAAGTGGCAGCTACTGGGTGTGTGTCTTTCCTCAGCAGAGGAGTCTCAGACCTCGGATCCTACTGCTTACACAACACAAAAGCCCAGCAAAACAGATGAGGAAAAATATTCCAGGAACTCGCTTCACATCTCCCAAACTCCTGCCACAAGATGGTGACAGGAAAATTCAAGCTTTAATGTCATCTGAGCCACAAGAACAGAGGGGACAGTGCAGTTATAGCCCTTGTGGTGTAACTTCTTTGCAGAAGCTGTTTTGGATTGAAGTGTATCCACCTACCTATGCTCATGTATTACCCAATGTCGTTTCAGACATCAAGACATACCAGAAGCAGCAGCTCCCTTTCACACAGAAAGGCTGAAGCAACAAAATAATCAATTATTTTAAAAGTAAAATTAAAAACCAAACAGGTTCTCTGAGTAATTGAAATCACTTTTATTTGTGAGGAACGTCACCCAATGCTGCACAGTTTCAAATAGATCTTAACAAGGAAAGCGGAAGTTTCTCCTCCCCACGTCCTGCAGTGACCAGGACTGGCACAGAAAAAAACAACTCATCACACTTGGGAGGTTTAGCACCAGCATCCAATAAAAAAAAAAAAAAAGCATTTTTTGTTTCAATTTTTAGTTCTTTGGTTGCTTTTTTTTCCCTTTTCAGTTTGATACCAAAAGAAAAATTGAAAAATTCCTTACTAGCAAAACAGTGAAATTCTAGGAAAAAAAAAATAAAAACCAAAAAACAAAAGCTCCACAGTTGCTGTTGGAAACTAGGGAGGTTGTTCTTTCTGAACCTCGCTCTCTTTTTTTCTCTCATGCATCTCTCTTGTAGGCGTTCCCTGGATCTCAGCTGCTGGTAAATTTTGTTTTCTTTTGCATTTCCGTAGGTCAAATCTTTGCTCTCGTCATCACTGTTGACAATTTATTGCTTGTGTGTTTCTTTGGTGTTACTTTTGAGCTGTATTTTAGGACACCTGTTAAAGAGCCACATTAAAAAACTAAATAAAAATGCAGCTTAAGTTTCGTTTTCTCATTGAATAGGCAAGATGTCAGATGAAAAGATTTACAGCAGACAGGATAAGGACAACTGGCTTATCCTGTCCATAATCAGGATCTTGCTATAATGAAATATTATTAATCAGCAGATGCTATAATTATATAGACCACATAGAGCCCCCTGAAAGAAAATCAGATATAAAGCAAAAAACTTACTTTGTGGCAAATACAGACAAAGATAAGAGGAGAGGAAGAAAAGCAGCAAACTGCTCTTGGTTTGGCTACAGAGCACTGCCACAACTTATCACACATATCAGGCCATAAGGGCACGTGCCAGAGGCCAAGTCTGGCAATACACACAACTCTGCTTCAGCCTTTTTATTGTATTATCCATATTCCTTACCTGAGGGATGGTAAAGGTGCCTGGGGAGCCGGGCATTACTCAGCACCACTCTGCTCCGTCACTGGAGCAGGAGTTTCAGCAGGTGTTTCAGTTACCTTTGTCTGAGACACAATAAACCCTGATTAGAGGCAAAGACTGACCTCCAGACCCTGCCTCTATTCACTGGTACAGCCAGGTTTTAAAGTAATCAAGACAAATAACCCCCCAGAAAATATCAGGGTATTCCTTGTCATTTTTGTAATCTTGTGAACTTCACTGTATTTCCTGTAATTGAGTATTTCACAGCAGATTCTGCCAGGGGAACACCTCAAGTAGACAAAGAATGAGAAAATCTTTCCTCACTAAGGTAAAATCTGTGTTTGCAAACAGTTTCCTTAAATGATCTGGTCCGAGCAGTTCAGGAAATGGATCTGAAGCTTTCAAATCCATCTCTTTTACTACAGACAGACAGAGGGTTTGAGGAAGCTGGAAAACACAACTGGTTTCTCTGCACTTGAAAAACAGTGGTTACAGCCTGACCTTACAGTCTGACCCCAATTAAGAACTCTCCAGAAGCAATCCCTCTCCCACTGCCAGTTCCATTTAAGATAAGCTGCTCATTCTCCAAGAGGGTCAGAAGCAGGCAGGGAAAATCAGCACTTCAGAGCTGGTCAGCACTCACCCATGGCACACCAACAACACATTTATTAAAAACTCATATAGGACAGAAGGTCTTGAGCATTCACCCCATCAGAACCTCAGTCTCTGCCATGTGCAATCACAGAATTACAGAATGGTGTGGGTTGGAAGGGCACCTTGAAGATCATCTTGTTCCAATCCAAGGCAGGGACACCTTCCACTAGCCCAGGTTGCTCAGAGCTCCATCCAACCCAGTCTTGGACACTTCTAGGGATGGGGCAGCCACAGCTCCTCTGGGCAACCATTGCCAGGGCCTCACCTCCCCCACAGGAAAGGATTTTTTTCTTAATATCCAACCTAAACCTACTCCCTGACAGTTTGAACCCACTCCTCCACATCCTGTCGCTCCAGACCCTTGGAAACAGTCTCTCCCCATCCTTCCTGTGGGCTCCCTTCAGGTGGCCACAATCAGGTCATCCCGGAGCCTTCTCTCCTCCGGGCTGCCCAACCCCAGTTCTCCCAGCCTTTCCCCTCTGGCAGCCTGCTGGCCGTACCTCTTTGCCCTCCTGTGCCGGGGCGCTGGCAGGACGGGGCCGGCGCCGGTAGTTGTAGGGCCGGCGGTAGCCGCGGCGAAGGGGCTGCTGGCCCATGGCGTTGGCCTCGTGGTGGTTCTCCTTGTTCTCGGCCTCCCCGGGGGCTGGGGCAGGGCGTGGGCGAGGGGGCCCTCTGAGGAGTGGGGGAAAACGGGTGTTAGGCATGAAGGAACCCCAAGAAGGTTAAACTACAGTCATTTTAGCCCAGCAAAGCCTTCCATAACCAAGTTCCACCCTTAAACCATCTCCAGCGCGAGCAAACCATCCCTCTGGAGCCTGACTGGCACAGAGCTGAAGAGGAGAGACAAGCAAGGTGGGTATCTCTTCACTGCTGAATTTATAACAACATATCCTACTGTTTATCCTATAACAAAGCTGTAGTTATCCCATTTGAATTGGTAGGAGAAGAAACAAGTCAGCAGTGACCACAGAGGCTGACTGTGCCATGTTAGCCTTGGTGTGGCTGTATTCCAGCCCAGGCCTCATAATTAATTCCCTTGGGAATCTCACTTCCACCTGTAAGCCACTCCTGGGTGGCTCCTGCCAGCCTCCCATTGGCTTCCTCGCTGGGGATTTCCTGAGCCAGACACAATTTGCCTTTCCAGAGGTATCACAATGGTGTTTTCTTTAGTTATCTCACCAGTCTCCCCCCGGCTCATGGAAGCTTTTAACATCATCAACACCCCGTGGCATGAAAAAGCTCCAGCAATCTGCTGCTTGCCCAACACCCCGAGTCAGCAGAGCACCAGTGCAGCAAAGGCAAAATGGGCCCTGGGCTGCACCCACAGAGTCAAGAGCAGCACAAAACAGATGGAATCTTGAGGTCCCTTCTAACCCTGGCTGTCCTACAGTTCAATGAACCTCACTTGGTTTTACAGCATGTCTCCCACTTCCTTTATTTGAAGGCTGCTCATAGCATATTCTTTTATCAGAAGAACAAGGAAGAACAATTGTGCCATCCTTTCCATGCTAATCCTTATTCCAAGGACCTCTGTAATCCACCTTCATTCATCTCGTCTCCCAGCCTCTGAGTCCTCAGTCACTTCACTATTCACATATTTGTTCCCCTTCAATCATTTTGAGGAGTTTTCTTGTTATTCTGGAAGCTCTCCAGGTTCTTTAGCACCCCTTTTCTCCAAAAGCCCTAAGCAAGACTTAACTCCAATAATTCTGTTTTGTTACCTTCTCCTTTAGGAATTTCTCAAGGAACCCAAAATTTACATCTTGACTGACAGCAATACCCTCCACTAACACAGGATATACTACTATATTAGATTACATGCTCCTGTGTCAGAGATAGAACACAACTTCAGGTTTCACTGAACAGTGAGGTTTCCTCTGTACCTATAAGTAGCACCAGGGCATAAAACCAAGCTTGTGTGACACGTAGGACTGAGTTCAATGTGCATAAACTACTGTCTGCAGTCCACAAGAAGTGTTATAGAGGTCCAGCAATGACATGGACCCTGCACCTCACTTCAACTGTGAGAAGCAGTGGGATACAAAGAGTTCCTTGCCCTCCCTTGGCCAATATGTCTCTGAACAACATATAAGCACATTAAACAAATTCTCCAGTTGTTTCCTTACTCTTGAGGCTCCCAATAATTAAAGTGCTTCTCACTGTCCCTACCATTTGCACAAGTGTCCCTGCCCTTAGAACTCTGTGTAGGACACAGAAGCACCTGAATTCTGAGCAGAGGAAACAGCACCAACCTGCGGTAGCGGGGCCGGTAGGTAGTAGGATTCCTGTGCACTTGCTGAAGTTGTCCTCCTTCTGTGACCCCATCCTTGATTTCTCCCTCAGCACCCTGCTACCAAAAGAAAAGAGGCAGTCAGAGTTACCTTATTTGACAGGCAGTGTATTAACCACAGAGCCAAACAACCTGGATGCCAGTCCAAAACCAGTATATCAGGAGAGAAACAACAGCATTGGTAAAAAAGCAGCAGCAGGTTCTCAAAAGGCTTTAATTTGGGCAAAGAGGAGGACAAAATAAGCATAGGCAGGGAACTTTGCTTTAGATAAAATATCATGATGATAAACATTTAAAAAGCTTGGAGTGCTGTAGGTCATAACAGGAAATCTTGGGGAATTAAATGAACCTCAGTGATCAACCCTGAGAATCTTACAGAAAATACTCTCCAAATGCATTAATAATTTCATGTGCACTTTGTAGCTTTCCAAGTTCTCATAAAGCAGAGACTTGGCCTAGAGGCAGGTGGAATATTTCATGTGCATTACCTAGAAATAGTTAGACCACCTGTTCTCAACAATTTGACAGGGTCAGCTGCTGAGATTAGTATAGAAAATCTGAATTAAATTAAAAAAGCATCAACCAGTCTAATTGTAGGGAGGAACACTCAACAGTTTTCATCAGCTAAAGCTCTCCCATAGCCCTTGACAATCAGCATCACATTCACAGCTCTTTAAAAGGCACTACTGGATTTTTTTTATGTGTTTTTAATGGCACAGCCCAAGTCCACTCCTCCCTGCAGAGGGCTGGGCTGGAATCTCAGTTACAAGACTCCATCTCCTGTAGTGATGGAAAGAATGACTAGACCTGATGAACTCGAAAACATTGCAAATCTTTTCCTCTTCATCTTGAACTGAATATTGTTATATCAGTACTTTAAATGGTTTGGGCTTAAACAATCAGCTGAAAACAGAATAGCAAAGGAATGGAATTGCTTAGCCCAGAAGTCCTGATAATTTCCTGCACTTCCATAGCAACACAAAAATTCAATGAACACATTACATTAGTATCAGTGTCAATTGATCAGAAGTGAATTATGGCTCCAGAAGAAAACAATTATGCTGTCATAACTCACTGAAACAGGTGTAATTCAACCAGAAAACAGAACCAGAGCTTTGAGGTCTTGTTTTACTACATGCCAGTAAGTATTTGATTAATTTATTGGGAAGGTTTCTTGAAAGCATCACTCCATGCCTAGCACATGTGTGTTCACTCAATCTCCTCCACAGAAACCTTCCAACTCAGTCTGTACATTGAAAACAAAACAGTAGGTCATCCTAAAGGACAGGCTAAAAATCCTGAAGAGTTTTTTAACTACAGCAGGCCTGGATATACTAAAACCTCTTCCTTGAGCTGTGCAGAGAGAGTAAATAAACTTTCAGCAAAACACAGCCCAAGAATGCCCAAGGGCTGGAAACACTTCCTCAAGTAGAGAGGCATAACTTCCAATGCCCCTGTTTATTGGGGCTATCCTTGAATGAAACAGAACTTGATCCTAATTTTAACAGATAATATCAAATCCAGAGGAGCAGTCCATGCACTGATGGCAAGACATGACTTTCAGAGGATGCTCAAGCCAAAGGACCAACAGACCTTATAAGAAATGGGAAACAATGACCACCCAGGTTAATGTCCTTCTATACATTTATGATGTAAACTATCATTTGTAAGCTTTTAAGGCTGTAATTCTTCCAGAGCCAGTGATCCCAAAGAATACTTTGCATTACAAAATGAGATATGACTGCTAAAGACATCAGGCACAGGCCACAAAACAGCTGAGGTCTGGTACCCACACCAAATCAGCCTGGGGACTCAGATATAAGCAAGCCAGAGGAAAACAGGGTGATAATCACAAGTTGTTCCCCTTGTGAACAGCTTCAAGGACTGGGATCCAAGTGTGAGGTGCAAGCCAGGCTTTAGCTGCACGAGTTTGCCTTAGATAAGAGAGCACAGCTCGGCACAAGTACACTGAGGCAGGATTAAAGAAAACATCTAATGATAGTTGGTATAAACAATCAGGCTTTAGGGAGGGTTCAACAACTCTTGTTCTGTTTGCCCCTGTGCTGTCAGCTCTGTGAAGTGAGAGGAAAGGTATGCTGCCTGGGCAGAGCCTTCCACCAGGGCTGTTATATTGGATCGTTCACACATTTCTGCAAGTGATGATCAGACCTCACTATTAAAGAAAATATAATTAAGCCTGGAGTATGTTCCAGTTTGTTGGATTGTTCCAGGCACCAATTTAGCAGAAGCACAATGTGGACAGGAGCAGTAACTGCTAGAACTATAGTCATGGTCCTCATGCTTACTTCTTCCTCTGCAAAAACCTGCAGGGAAGATGCTTAGGAAGTCTTGCAGATGTAATGAACAGTGGTGCATAGCTGGTTTAAAGGGGGGGAAAAAAACCCTCAAACACTTATCTTTACACTGAACACCTGTAGGCAGAGGCCTGTGAAGGGGTGATACAAGGAGGTTTCAACCAGCTGGTCAAACTACTGCCATGCCATGCAGAAGTGACAAGCTCCTAAAATAAATCCCATTTTCCAAGTATACCAAACAAAGTATCAGCGTCAACCTCAACGCTGCGCTGGAGGAACTGGGAATGTTACTGAAGAGGGCTCCCAACTCATTTAATCATTGACTGCTCGCTACATGCCAGGGCTAGACCTTATGATGCCTCTCATGGAGAGCTGCTGAGGAGGTGGGTGCCCAGCACTGCAGGAACTGAACTCACACTCCGAGGTGGCCCACGGCGCCGGCCGAAGTAGCCCCGTCGGTAGCGGCGCCGGTCGGCGGCGTAGCGGCTGCCTTCCACGGGGACTCCATCTGGACCAGTGACATTGGCTGCTTCTGCACCCTGAGAGCACAACACAGTCAGACAGGGGCTGAGAGAACAGCCAGCTACAGGGAGAGCATGAGGCAGCAAAGAGGCTTTTTGGCCCAGGTTCTAAGTACAGCGATTCCTTTCTCCCACGTAGCGCAAAAGTGGGTTTGTTATTCCCAACCCCATAACCAAGAGTTATGATCATGAGTTAAGGTCCTAAGATTGTATCAGGCTGAGTTTGGAGAAGAAAGCAACAAGTAACTGATTCAAGACAAAAATATGAAACCCCCATAACCCCCAAAAAATGTTCAAGAAAGTAGAAGTGTAAAGAACTTGAAAGTTCTTACAGTTATTAAACTACCAAACCCCAAACAAACTCTTCAGGGCAATATATGACTCAGTTAATGATTACTGGGCAGGCTGCAAGCTTTGAATGCTCTATCAGGTAAAAATTACAGGTTCTAGAAGCACTGGGATGTAGCTGAAGTAGAGTTTTGACACATATCTAGAAACGCACCTTGATGAAGCCTTTAAAAACCAGCTCTCCCACAGAAAAGCTGTAGGAACGGCACCTACCCAGGGATTAACACATTAGACAAAACCCCAGAGACACAGGCAAGGTTCTGTGTCACTCCCCACTCTGTTGGGCCACACTCCATAATCTCCTACCTTTTCTCCCTCAACCACATCAAATTCCACAGTCTCTCCATCACCAACACTGCGCAGGTACTTCCGGGGGTTGTTTTTCTTTATCGCCGTCTGTAAAGAAAGAAGATACAAAATAATATATTTCTGTGTGTTACTTACCTTACAAATTCATAACCCCATAGATGAGGGAAGGGCAGCATTTTTCTGCTACAATCCCAACTCTCCACACCAGATCAGTCACCACAACAATACAGTTCAAACACAGATGTCTCTCATTTCACAGTCCCACCAATACTCAGTCAAGCTTTACTCTTTTCTCACTATTTTTGAGTTTATAAATCAGGATCCACTCTGTCCAGTGAGAGAAACATCCAAATCATTGCAGTTCCTACTGAGTGTTTCATCTCCTGCAAGCTACACCAAGGCAGCTCTAGCAGCAAGTGTGACCTGTGCCTTCTGTTATTAGGACACCTGTAGACCATCGACAATTCACTTCATGTTTCCTGACCTGGGCATCTTTTGTCAGCAGGAGGGAGGGAGGTGCAGAACCAGTAAACAGAAACACAGTGGAAGTACAGGGCATAAATCCAGCTTAAGAAATGGGATGTAGGGCAGAAACAGAAGAGGCAGTTGGCATATCTGCAGTTCAAGGAGAACAGGCAGAATGCAGCTCAGAGGAGTTGTTGCCTGTGCATGGCAGAGTACTCCTTCAGCCAACAACAGCCCAAAAGTATTTCTCACTGAAGGAAAAATCTAATCAGCTTCAAGTTGATCTTGACTAGTTTAGGGAATGTGTTTTTCTCCTTGCTACTGAATCCAACCTCCTCTGTGTTTCAGGCAACAGGCCAGCTTGTCCTTCTAGCCACACGTGTCCCTGTACCCTGCAGCATCCCTAAAGAGCTTCAGGAAGAATGTACGAGTGTACATATTGTTGCTACCAAAGCAAAAACAACCCAAGAGGCTGTTTGGGTTTTTTTATACACAGAATGAGCTGCTCAATTGAGTTCTTTGGGGAATTACTTTAGCAAGCAGAGACTCCCACCATTAGCTCAGACAACTTTGTTTGCTTTCTGCTGACCTTTTAGTGTAGCAGCCCCATTTCTAAAAATCACACAGAGGCGTTTGCTTTTCCATAAGCGTTATATTGAATAACCTGCTGACAGGACACTGAGGCTGCTGCACTCCAGGCTGGGGCTTGTTTTATAAAGGCCATCAGGACAATTTCGAATAAATCCTAAAATTCCAAGCAGGAACTATGCAGCTTTACTACTTACAACTTCAGCTGCAGGTAAACACTGCTGAAATAAGCCTCTAACAAGCCTAAGCTCTAAGCTTGATGGAAAGACTTTTACTGTGTGTATCCAGGGGGGAGAAAGCACTATTCTCCCTGTTACTGTTTACCAGCACCCTGCAGGCCCCAGCTCCTCTGATCCAGAAGACATATGTTTCACATTAACACAGACAGCACTCAACAACAAAGCCTTTCCTTTCCAAAGGGGACACTGATGAACAGGCAGCTACAAGAGTCTTCAGAGCCAGCTCAGGGTTTTGTTTGAGAGAGTTCTTCCCATATGCTCTCACCAGCACATCCCATGCACAACCAGCACTGTCACAGTAGCAGCCAAAGTTTGTTATAACAGGTACAGGTACACCAGGCTGGGCATGAGCAACACAATCCAGTGGAGTGAAGAGCCTTACAACAGATTAACTCCTCCCCACTGCTTGTTGATTCAAACTATACCTCATTAAACTGGACTTCTGTGCCAATGACACTTGGAATGGTGTTACCATTGCAAGGCACACTCCACCCCACCAGGACTGCTGCTGCTCACACCACCTGCAGCTGGCTGACACAGTGCCCCAGACAGCACCTTGCATGAACCAAGCAGGACTGAGCAGGTGAAGAACTGTCCTTCCCAAAAAACACTGCTCGGGTCCCCGGCAAGACAAAGGGTTAACTCAAAGCAAGCCATGCATGCCCTAAAAAGAAAAGCATTTTAATCTGTACTAGGTTTATAAATAGCATCCAATAGCCAGAGACCAAGCATTAACCCCCATTCCAATCATGAGATCGGCCTGTTCCCTCCCCACGCGGATGCAGGCAGGGGAGGCAGGGAGGAGGCTGGATCCATTCAACTAGGTCAGCCTTATTCTGAAGGGATTAGGCATGTAATCCAGCCCCTCCCGGGCCGGCTCGGGGAGGAGGGGCAGAGCCGCAGCGGGAGCAGGATGTTTGCTCACAGCATGGATTTGCCCAACAGCAGCGCCGGCCAGAGCGGCCCAGGCTCCGGGACAAGCTCTGCTGAGGAACATCCCGCTGCAGGAACATCTACTCTGCCGTGCTCAGCCCACCCCAAGAGGGTTGGTCGGGTGCAGGCCTGCACACGATGTGGTATTTCTGAACCAAAGCCAGTTTTGCTCTGTGTTCACTCCCAGAGGACTCAGCCCCAGGAGATGGGAAGTGCCCGCCTCCATCCCCCCCCTCCACACACACCCACCAGGTTACATTTAGGAGAACAGTCCCTACGTGTGAAGGAGGTAAAACAGCACAGGGAACAGTAGTTTGCTTTTGGGTCTCTGCAGGCAGCTTTCCCAAGCAGGACACTGACTCATGTCATCTCTGTCATCAGCACAGCAGCCATTTTCCAGGATATCCTCTCACTCTCTCAAAGACACCTCATTTGTCTTGAAGGCAGCTGTACAGTGCTGCCTATCCAGAACATGCTTCTGTTACTAGAACTCTTCCCACCCTCCTCTGGACACATTCCCACCAGAGCACTGATGTCTCAGCATGCTCACAGCACAGGTCCTTTCAGAAAGGAAGATGACCACTAAAAATCAGGACATGCATTGACAGCTCTTGCCCTCAAGTTCACCAGCTGAACCAGGAATGTGCACTGTGCTCACTTCCCAACATCCCCTTCACTCACTGTGGGCACTAGACTTACTCCCTCCCAGCTTTATCCAGTTTCAGTCTACACCCTATGACCCAGAGAAACAGTTATCACAGGTTATTTAGTCATGAAACCACGGGAACTAAACCAACTCTCAGGGTTGACTCAACTAACTATATATGCACTTATCCTCATCCTCTGTGAGCAGCCCCGAGTACAAGTTCCCTGGTTACATTTGATGGAAATACTGTCACTTTTGCCACAGAGAAAGTTCATGCTTTTGAGGATCACGTGAGCCTGCAGACATTTTATGTGGGACCAGCTCTAGGGGCACTATTTCATTTTCTGGTGAATGATGCAAATGATGCACAACCAGATCTAAGCCAATAATCAGTTTACACCAGCATGGAGACAGCATCCTTGCCATCATTTGCCTGCAACCTGAGAGTCCCAGGATAAACTTAGAACAGCCTCCTGACAGCTCAAGGAAAGGGAACCAATGACAAGCCTCTGGGCCACCTCTCTCTGCCTGGGCACACTTGGCACAGGGCCTTGCTCCTCTTCTTCCTGGGAGCAGCTGCCCCGTGTGGAACAGCTGATGGCAACACTGGCTGGTCAGCAGCCAGCCTGGATCACTTTCTCCCCAATACCAGGGAGGGCAGGCAGAACAAACCTGCAAATCAGGAGGGTAGGGAGGAACAAAAGACACAAGGAGAAGCAACAAGCAGCAAGGCATTTACAAACAGAGGAGGAGACAACCAAACAAAACACAAACCACACCAGAAAAGCCCTCCAAGCACCTTCAGGACTCAAATTGGAACAGACAAAAAGGAAGCATGAAGGGTTATAATAACTCTTGAGTTAAACTCCAGGGAGAAGGAAAGGAAAACATAACCTAATATTTCTCCATGGAAATTCAAACATACACATTCATTCAAGAGATCTGCAGTAAATATTCTAGGGAGGAGCCAGGACAAGGTTGGGTGGCTGTGGCAGGAGTTGCATTAGAAACCTACCACAGTACACATCTGTAAGCACAATTACTGCTGTCTTACCTGATGAACAAACACATCTTCTTTGGTATCATTTCTGTGAAAAGAAAACAAGAATTCATAAGAGTTTAGGCTAAGATACTTAAATAGAAATTGCTGGCTTTACAAGTGAAACCCTCCTTCTCTCAGACTGTAGCACATGCCCTGAATTCCATACATTCTGTCTAAGGCTATGCTACCAAAACCCTGCTCTGAACTTGTAGGGTCATATGCTTTAGAGCAGAAAGGACTCCCCAGCCTTCAAAAGCATGAGAGGACAGGGGGAAGTTCTCTGCAATCTTCTGGCAAACATTCAATGTTTTGTTTTTGCACAGGGCACAGTTAATGACTGGACTGCTTGTTTTTCACTGTTCTAATTCCCCAAAAAACACTTGCACGGGGACTGCAACCTGAGCTGTTACCCCAGAGGTCAAACAAGACTATCAGCAGGACTGGCCACAGCTGTTAACAGAGATCTCCTTTCAGTGAAACTCAAAGCAACCGTGCACAAGAGGTGTTAGGAGAGTCCACGGGAGCAGGACCCAGACACAGATTAGGCCAGACAGTTCAGGCTTCCACGTGCAAAACATGAAGATAAGTCTGAGACCTTGATTCTGTGTTCCCATACAACAAGGGAGAGCCTAAACCCTGCCATCTGCTCATTCTCTCTCTGCAAACACAACGGGCAGGTCAAAGAGCTTGGGAAGATAACACATAATCCAAAACTTGTTGTGCTGGATTGAAGCAATTGCAGACTTCACTTCAGAAGGCAGCTAACAAGTTATTACAGCAGAACCAGCTGAAGGCTCTTCAGTCGACTGCTATGAGAGATTTTAAGAGTACTTCCTAATAGAGAATTTCTATGGAAGCCAGGCCTGGAATATCTTCAATGAGGTGCTATCAGAGCATCTCACTGTGCATCCACAGGAGGTGTATCGACCAGTTAACACTTAAACTTTACCCAGAAGCATTTCCTCCTGTTCAGAAAACAGCCAGGCTGTCAGGAAAGAATATGCAGCTCACTAAAGGTGTAGTGTGAGTAAACATGAGAAACAGGTAACAGACCAAATCTGTAACGAGCTTGACCCGTTCTGTTTCCTCACTTTGATTGGGGGGTGAGGTGTTTAAGGAAAAAAGTTAGTGGAGTGCCTGGCCAAAGCTGAGCATCAACTGCATGAAGCTAGGAGTCAGGTGCCCAGGTCTCTGCTGCAATTACTAATGCATGGCATGTTATCTGCACCACGAGCCTATCACTATTTAAACATACCTGTTGATAAAGCCATATCCATTTCTGACATTGAACCACTTGACTGTGCCAAGAACTTTGGTGGCTGCAAAGGAAAAGTTAAAGAATTTAATCTAATGTATAAGAAAGTACAATAATGTTACAAAAATACTATTATACTTGCACAGGAACTCACCACCAGACCTATTCTGTTCTCTTAACAAAGAGAGAGCATCTCCCAGCTCAGTTTATGCTAATGCAGTAGCAAGATACAGTGCTTTAACAGGCTGTTCTTTGGGCAAGACTTTAACACACAGCACAAAGCTCTATTTCCAGAATTGGCCATCCATCCCTTCTCTTTTGTATTTCTTACCCCAGAAATGAGCAGCAAAGTTGACAATCCCACAGCTATTCATCAGTTCTCTTTACCTCAGTAGCCAGACATGAAACATAGCTGAAGAAACGTGTTTAAAAGTGCTTTCTTTCACTTGGAGTTACCCTTCTTTCTTCCCTGGAAACCAGAACTGGCCAAAGCAGCAGTATCAAGTACAATGTCTCTCAGCCAGAAAGGCAGCACATCCCTGTTTTGGCCCTGCTCTTCCCTGCATTGCCAGCATCACTCTAACCAAATAAGACACCCAAAGACTTTTTTTAATATTCCTGCTTCTAGAGATCAGCTACAAACCATCCAACTTGATGTTCCCTGACTTCCAGGATCAAGACAAGCTCCTGTCTCAACACTCAAAGGGCATCTACTTAGAAGCCATTCTGCAGTGTCTTATAGGATCTGGCAAAACCTGTTCCTCCAACTTATAGGAATGTGTGGGAGGAACTCAACAGTGATGGAGGTAGTTCAGCTCCTCCTTCCCTCTCAGCAACTGGGTGGACATCACAAACTTGTACTTTTCAGACCTCTGGTAAAAGGAGAGGTTTGGCCCCCACAATTTAAGAGCTGTTACTTGTCAACACAGCTTGAGCACGAGTATCTAAGCAATCTGTGTAGCACTTGAAAAGGATCCAGTCACCTACAGATGACTGCTTGCTAAAAACCTTATACCTATGTTTTGGGGGTGGCAGGAACCTAAGAGACAATTACAGGGAGAACAGTCTAGAGAACATCCAGTTCAGAAGTCCAAGCCACTCTGCTGGAGGCAAGAACTCACTGTAAATTGTCACCTTCATGCTCTCTATGCCTGCATTCTTCCCTAAATGCCCAGACAAGATGACAGAGCCAGACAGACCTTCAGTTCCATGAAGCCTTGTCATTCTCATACACCCCTCTGAACACAGACCTCAGATGAGAATGTTTGCCACCAGCAGCCCAATGCAGTACTGCTGCTGGTAGTATTCCCAATAACAGGCCACTGCTCATCCCATTTTTAGAACTGAAGTTTTCAGTCTCCTTTAATATGCTTTTAGCAGAAAATGTTCTTAATTAGAAGAAGCAAAGTCATGTTAAGACTGAGACATCACCTAGAAAAAAAGGGCTCTGCTCAGTACAACATACATTCCCAAGAATTCTTGTTTATAGACATAAGAAACCCCTGAGTTTCACTGCCCAACACTGACTCAGTAACAATCTTCAGCATCAGGATTTACAGAGACATCACTACATACAGATGCTTTCTGCTACCACAAAGGCTCTGGCTACAAGAGCTCACTGCACTAACACAAGAGGACAGGGGGGGAAGCACAGAAACAGGTGCCAATGGCAGGTTTTAGCTGCTTTAAGAAACAGTGCTAATACCATTGATTCCCTCAACATCATCCTTTCCCTCCCCTGCAGAACAGCTTTTGAATCTGTTGGCCTATTTCAATCAGATTAGGAAGAGGAGGAGAAGCTTAGGAAGCTGGACAAAACCCCTCAGAGCAGTCACGGAGCTGGGGGAACGAGGGGCAGTTATAACTCACTCTCTGTGTGCTCACAGTTTCAGAGCAACTTTTGCACAACTTGCCAGAAACCAGGGGTGAGCAGTGGGGAAATGCTGTTCCCTACAGACATCAGGCTTACAGTCTTCCCTAAGTATCACTGTGGGGCCAAAGAACCTCAGACGACAGCACCACTCTGAACATCCACGTGGCCATGGCACAGTCACTGGAAAGCCTGAGCTGTCCCAAAAGGCAAGTTGGGCAAGGAGGAGAACAAGCCCAGAGGAAAACACACAAGCAAGGAGTTAAACCGATGAGTCAGAGAAGGTGGTTGATGCGATGTGATGACGTCTGTCCCACCAGTGAAAGCCCACACACTGCTACAAGATGCTGTACTCCGATGCTATCAGAGGAAACTATCATCAGCCACTCCCACCCGTGACAAAATAGCCTTTTAACAAGGAAAGCCAAAGCTTCCTGTGACCAGCAGAACAGAGGGAGTTGAGTAACCCTTATCCCTGTTCCTAGAAGTCAGACATTTGGATGCCCTGGGCATTTGCTTCTAAGGAAATCTTCGTAAAATACTTAAGTGAACATAATTACACGACCATTAACAGGGACATTTGGGGTGGTCTTTAAGGCAAGGACATTGCAGTTCGAACTATCAGTGATCATTTTCCTCACAATTCCTACTAAAACGCTTGCTAGCAATAGGGCCACTGTGCAAAACCATCCCCGTGGTGTTTTTTCATTTTCCTGATAGTCCAGGAAAAGCATTTGTGCCTTTGCTTCCCCCCCACCCCTTCTCTTCGAAGCAATAGCAACTGGTCGACAAGACAAAAACATTACCAAAAATGAAACAAGCCATATTAAGGCAAGAAGCAGCCATGGTTGTGTGTGTTATTATTGTGTGCTAATTACCGATAAAGCAGGAAACAGGGGAAATCACACAAACCGTGCCTCCAACCTCTGTTTTGCCAGAATTCTTCCTACCTCCAACTCCAGAGAAATCCTTTACCTGGCTCCTCTCTCTGCTGCAGTAAGACCTGTGTCCTTCTCTTCAGAATAGAAGGTGCTGTCATTCTTTAGTGAAATCTGCGACTATTAGTCAGCTTCAGCTTTGCTTTTAACAGCCTCTTGGAGTTACACAGCTACAAACAGTATATCCCTATTTCCAGAGATTCAAACCTTGTCCTTTTCAACGGGTTGATTTTATTTAATCACAAATTACAAAACACCCCACGCTTGCTACGCACTGGGCTTGAGAGAAGCCAACAGGGCATTTTCACAGCACATGCCGAGCTGGAAGGGACCCAAAGGGATCACCGAGCCCAACCCTCAGCCCTGCACAGCACCATCCCCTAGAGTCACACCATGTGCCTGGGAGTGTCATCCAAAGGCTTCCCGAACTCTGCCAGCCTTGGTGCTGTGACCGCTGCCCTGCGGAGCCTAGGGGGGTTTTTTTGCCTCTTTACTGAGAGCCAATTTGAAACTGGCGAACAAACAAACAAACAAACACCACGAACTCCAGCCCCAAACAAGCAAATCCCACTAGACCCATTCTTTACAGACGTTCTTTGCAAAAAAAAAAGTTCTGCCAGGACCTTGAAACTAAAGAGAGGCACACTCAGCGTCCCGCAGCAGCCCGTTCCAAGCGGGGCAGCGCCGGCAGGTGCCGGGCAGAGGCTCCCCAGGGCTGTCCCTCCTTCCCTCCCTCGCTGTCCCGGCCGCCGCTCCGGCCCGGNGCCCGCCGCTCCGGCCGGGGCGGGGGGAGGCACGGCCGCCTCCCTGCCGGGGGAGCGCTGCCCCCGCCCGTCCCACAGGTGCGCCGGCAGCTCGGACTCACCCAGCACTTTCTTCTCCGACTCGGCCGCGGCCGTTGCGG
>VYXB01009526.1:4212-38048 GCA_013397135.1 Pachyramphus minor | reverse complement strand
TGTCCCGGCACGGCACCGCGTGTCCCGACACGGCATCGCACCGCATGTCGCGACATAGCACCGCGTGTCCCGACATGGCACCGCGCCACACACCGCATGTCTCGACACCGCACCGCACGTCCTGACACGGCACCGCACCCCATGCACCGACATGACACCACATGTCCCGACACGACACATAATGACATGATATGCCCCGCTCCGCGCTGGCGCGGCCCCACCTTGAACACTGTGTGCGGTTTTGGTCACCGCGATATAAGACATGTCACAGAATCACGGAACATGCCGAGCTGGGAGGGACCCACAAGGATCACCCAGTCCAACCCTTAGCCCTGCACAGGACCATTCCCAGAGTCACACCAGGTGCCCCAGAGGATCATCCCTGAGCTCTGGCAGCCTTGGTGCTGTGCCCACTGCCCTGGGGAGCCTGTTCAGTGCCAACCACCATCTGGGGGAAGAACCTTTCCCTGAGATCCAACCTGACCCTGCCCTGACACAGCTCCAGCCCTTCCCTGGGTGCTGTCCCTGGTCCCCCCAGAGCAGAGCTCAGTCCTGCCCCTCCTCTTCTCCTCCCCAAGAAGTTGTAACTTCAATGAGCTCTCCCCTCAGTCTCCTCTTCTCCAGCTGAACACACCAACTGCACTCAGTGTCCTCACACGGCTTCAAATCAAGGCCCTTCCCCATTTTCGCTGCCCTCGGGCACATGGTGTGACTCCTGCACACAGTCCTGTGCAGGGCCAGGAGCTGGACTGGATGATCCATGTGGGGCTGTTCTAGCTCAGCATATTCTGTGATTCTGTGCGGGATCGCAGCCCTGTGTGTGCCCCTTTATGTCCACACCCTCTCGGGGTGCTGGAAATTAGATAACTTCTCTAATTTATTAAGGGTTTTAGTTAACCTTTTGATTAGTTGTTTTAATTAATCGTAATTAGACCTTAAATCACTTTTAGCCTGCATGTAGCAAAAGAAGTTGTCATAAATTACTTTTGTGAGAACATAGCTCAGGAAAAGTACTAAAACTGTCAAGCTTTGTTAAAGTTAACCTGGATACGCTTCAATAAACAAAGCCCAGGAGAGAAAGCTGGACATCTGGAATATAGGATTTATGGACTACAAGGACCTTCCGCAGAAACCAGCAGATAAGGAAGAAGACTGACAAAGGCTCAGTGTTTGTGTTGGAAAAAGATACTAAAAAGACTAAAGATATGAGCTCATTAGCATAACCAATGAGATATTGATAACCAACAGTGGATAGAACACTAATTAATGAAAGGGAATTATGTAATTTAGAACCGATGAACATTAATTTCTTTGTCAAAAATGTATAAATAGGTGAAAAAGTGATGTGTTGGTGTCTACGTGGAGGCAGGATTTTTGTCAGCCACATGCAGACCTAGCACTGTAAATAAAGTAATGCCTTGCTTTCTGAAACTGAAGACAAGTGTTAGAGAGTTTTATTTATTCCAAGGGTTTCTAAAGTATTTGGAAACAATTTTTGCTCTCTTTTGCAGTTTACACACACTATCACCCCATCCTTGTTCCACATTCCCCCACATATCACTTTTCTTATTTGTCTCTGCTGGTGTCCATCCTTTCCCACCAGATGGAATTCAGGGGTGTTTCCACCTGGATGGGCTTCACTACTTCCAGTTCTGTTAATTAAACCAATTTCTACAGCCCAGGAATTGCTGCTTTTACAGTTCTCCTCATGGCATCCCACTGTACACGTAAGAAACAAAAACCACTTTTTGTCCCACAGATTTTAATCCTCCATTTGTGCTTATTTCATCACTTTGTATCATTTTCAATTTTCAGGGTACGTGAAAATTTCTAAGAGGGTGCTCATTTGAATGAATTTTGGGAGGAAGGCTTGTAATGTTAAGTCAAAGGCATAATCAAGACACTGATGTGCACTTAATACATCAGATTTATTTTCAGTGAAGTTATTAGCTAATTTTATTTCCTCAAGCTAATTTTAGAGTTTAATGAAAAACCCACTCAACAGAAAAAATAAAATAAAAATAAAATGCAGTATACAAGCTTTGGAAACGTACTGGGATAGAAAATTGGCAGTGACATCTTCCAGCTCCCCTCAGCACTCGTGGATGCATCCCACCAAGGCCCATGGGCTTGTGCATGTCCAACTCACCTGAGTATTCCTTGGTTGGATCCTTTTCCACCAAGGCTTTTGTGGTCCAGGAGCCCTTAATGTATCAGTGTGTTTTCCCTGCCTCCCTGCTTGTCAGGACAGGCAACTCTTGAGCTTGGAGGAGGGGGTTGCTGAACTGAAACCCATTCAACAAAACGTAATAAAGCTGCAAAGTTCAACAAGGAAAAGTTAAAAAATACTGGGAATCAGGTTACTTGTAAAATTGAAGCTCAGCCCCCTTAAGTGTAGGGATAATTATATATTTCTTAATGAGATGATCACATATTCCTCTTCCCACAGGACCCTGCCTTTTTTAATTCAGCAAACGAGCTGGTTTTCAATAGTCCCTTTCATCCTCCTCATTTGATGTGCACTTATTGAATGCATATTATATAACCCTCAGATTAGGCACAGAATTATTCATTCCCTTCTTTCTTCAGGATCCTGTGGGGCTTTTACCATTATGCATCCATGATGAGTGGTTTTTATCCAGCACCATGCAACAGCTGGGATTATCATCTCCGTTCTGGCAATGGGGAACAGGGGCAAAAAGGGATTAATGCCACTGTTTTCAAGTGTCTGCTGATTATGTGTAGCTGCCTTGAACACACATGCATTTCTTTTCCAGGGAACTTGCTGTTTTCACAGGCTGGGTGGGACAAGGAGATGCCTGCCTGAGGCTGGGACATGTGGCATGGAATTTATTCTGTGGGGCCATTTTATGTCCTGTTTTGTTGCAGGTGAGGTTGTTCCTGCAGATCCTGAGTCGGAGGAGATGCCTTGTAAAAAACCATCAAGTTCAAGGCAGCCACCCATAATCAGCAGATACCTGAAAACAGTAGCATTAATGCTGCAAAGGTCTTGAAATGTGCTGCTCAAGGCTCAGATACCAAAAGACAGCTCAGAAAAGCTAAAATTCATCATTTTTCCAAATATTTCATTATTTAAACCAACCCCGGTGAATTTGGAGTGCTGGGAACTGGGAAAAGGATACCATAAGAGTTCTAAATCAGGTAAGTGAAGTCTGTTTGATGATTTATGGATAAAAATATAAATTTTTTTATCTATAAATATCTCTTCAGGGGCCTCAGGCTCTATGGAAAAATCTGAGGGGAAAACAGGGTTCCTGAATATTTTACATGGTGGATGATATTCAAGGTGGCTGCTTTCACCTGTCTGTAACAGGACACACTGATCCAATAAGAGTTCAAAGAGCAGATTGAACTGATTCTGTAATTAGAAAATGTGGTGTTCACCCAGGCACAAACATTTTGCAGACGCAAATCAATTTCTGTAATTGTGTTTATTGGAAAAAAAACAGTAACATCTTTCAATAAGGAAGAAAGGTTCTGTTTTCTGAATTTACCTCCCCCTGAAAAAAGTTCCTATTAAAGCAAGTCCCACTTCCCTGTTCTACACAGCCAATTTTCCTTAATTCTTCCCAGGAATTTCTGATCTCACAGGAGCATCATCACATGCAAAAATGCTGCTACACTTCTGGCTCCTTCTCTTCCCAATTGATCCAAAAAGCCCTGTTTGGTTTTTCTGTGTGTGGGTTTTTTTTTTGCACATAACATGATACATATGTGCTGAAAAGCTAACAGAGAATCAAAACTATTTAAGATGGAAAGGAAAACAAACCTTCCAAGCCAGTAAAAATTATGCTTTTATCAAAACTTGTAGCTCTTACATGGAGTACACCGAAGATATTTATTCAGGGTCCAACGATGAGGCCATTCAGCCAAGAGTCAGTAGATGGCAGTAAAAGATGAGGAATAAGGCAGATGTAATCTGTAATTTTTAAACATGTCACAGGGGAAGGGACGGTTGGTATAACTAATGCAATTAAAATGCATTAAAAAGTGGAAATATAAATAATAAAACATCCAGTTCACGTTGGAAGCAGTTGGACATTTTTCACAGAAAAATGACTTTTGACCTGTGTAAAACTAATTCAAAGTTCTTCAAAATCTAAAGCTTTCTCAGCAGGTAAAACTTTCCAAAGAAAACTCTTCCAGTGAAAATAGAAGCATTAATTCCACTGAAAAGTTTTCTCAGGGGAAAGCTGTTTAATCACAAGCTACGTGTAACATTTAGTGGGAAGAGCATCCTTAGTTGAGTCACCAGCAACCACAGAGACTCCTGGATTTTATATTCTGGGCCTGTCCCTGCTGAGAGTGAGAGATCCCTCATGTCACAGCCCCTAGGAGGGTTTAAATTAAACCAACCTCACACACACTGTGTGAGACTGAGCTTAATTTAATGGCTTATATCCCAGGGGGGCATGTGTCCTCTGAAGAGACTTCAACAAGATTCTTTGGTAAATCCCAATTAGATCCAATCTATCCTTGCAATATCCTTCCTTTTCCTCTCCTTTCCACAACCATCACCATTTTAGAATCACAGAACAATTTACAGGGGAAGGTCATGTAGTCCCACTCCCTGCTTGGAGCAGGGCTGACTTCAAACCTGGGTGAAGGTGCTCAGATTTTCTTTTAGAGCTGGGGGATCCAGCGAAAAAACCTGCAACCAGGACAGCCAAAAAAGCTCCTGGAATGGCAAGGAAACTCTTTGTCATGGCATCTCTTCAGGTCAGAGCTGAGGGCATTCAGTGGCAGGTGTGTGGCCCATCACAGACCCTGTAAGGAACTAATACATGCTCATACAGACCCAGTTGCAGAGAATTTGATATAAAAGTCACCTGGGTTTGGTCTATATTTATGCACATTCACATTTATGCTTATGAGTAAACACACTTCTTCAATTTCTGTACACACAGAGACATTCAAGTCTCCTCTGCAGGCAAAGTCAGTTTTGTGCTCCCACAACAAGGTGCCAAGAGCCTGATTGACTCATTCCCGGCTTGGGAAGCAGGATGGGGAGGGCAAATGTCACAGGGGAGGGGAGATTTGGTACTAAATCCAATTATCAGTATAAGTTACTTCACACAAAACCATTTCAGTTTGCAGTACATAACTGAAATACATGCTTGCTAACATTCTAAAATAATAAATACACAATTAATATAAAATATTTTATTAAATCTCTAACTGAGGAAAGGTAATCACAGTTCTTCAAGGTGTATATTATATTTACTTAACCATGGTTTTAAAAATGGTTTTACATTTAAAACTGTTTAATAAGTCAAAATAAGTCAAACTCCTCTGAAGTTGGTGATGTCTGTAACACACAGAATTATTATAATGCTTTAAATGTGTGTTAAAGCAAACGACTAAGATTTTAGTACAGACCCAATCTTTGCCCTTTGCCGTGTCTTTCTTCCCAAAAGCCTTACAAACAAAAGGGGCAGACAGCTCAAGGACACCAGAGATGCAACAAAACACGAGGGGATAAACTCAGGGCAGGACCAACCATGAGATGGACGGGCACGGGAGAGGTGTGAGACCCGAGCTGCTGATGCTTCTCCCTCTCCTTCCTCTCTGTCTTTGCAGATCAACAAGACTGGGCTTGGCTGCAGTGAGTTCTCTGTGCCTGACAGTGAGTGGCAGCACACAGTGTTTCATTGATACAACACTAAATTTCTGTGTACCATCTGATATGACTACAAGGAGAGACAGACACACCTGAGCAACCACAGGTGCCACGTCCACCTGATTAAGTCCAGCCTGGTCCTGAGTTCAGCACAGGGGAACTGATTGAAGCACTCCATCCTCGGGCTTTCTACCCTCACCAGCTACAGGTGGCACTTTCTAATTCTCCTGTGATATACCAATACAAGAAAAGCACCACAGCAGCCTTACAGAGCCACTCAATCTCTAAGACATGGTGCCAGTGAATTTTAGGAGCTTGGAAAATACTTTCCCTCTGACTTTCCCTGTTGGGACTAGGACTGTTCCTTGATAAACTTTTTACCCCGTTGCAAATACCAGTTTTAGGATTGCACTCGCCTCACCTGCACAGACTGAATTATCTCAGTAAATAACCAAAGCTTTGCCCTCACCTTGCTTATCAACAGGAGTCACTCGCTAGTTATCCTGCAAGGATCTAAAAGAATTTAAAAAAAAAAATACAAACACCCTAAAAGGGGAAAAAAATAAAAAAGGGATGAGCTGGTCCATCTCCACCGGTGAAAAGGCAGTGCTTGTAATTTACTGGCTGCTCTGCACGTTGAGTAAATAAAAAAAAATAAACTCAAACAACAACAGCAACACAAACTCAAACAACAAAACACACACACACACAAAGGAAAACCAAAGCAGAGAACTTACTCCCAGGCTGGCTGTACCTTAGGCACTGCAGTGGCCTCTGTTTCGTGAGCAGTTGCTACATGCACTGCAGATCCTTACTGAGAGCCAGCAGCACTGTGAGCCACTGACTCCCCTGGGCTGATACTGCTTCTGGCCTCAATTCTCAGCAGGTTTTCACCTTGGCAAAGCCTGTCCAGGGATCACAGACGCCTTCCCTGGTACCACTACCCACAGCAGGTTGTGCTATTGTTCCCTTTGCCATATAACGAATGCAAGTTTTGGAAGTAGCCTCCATATCATCCTCTCAGCCCCAGGGGAGAAGCACACCAGCCTAAATAAAAGAATAAACCCTGAAAGGTGATGAATTTTTCCAGGGAATAGAGCTGGGCCTCTTGTTCTTCAGCAAGTTTGTGGTTTGAGTGGGAGCACAGAAAGAGGGAAGGCACAGAGGGAGACCAGCAGTGGTGGGAAAGTGAACCACAACTGCTGCTTTGCCAATTATACCTCAGTGTAGCAACATCACATCTTGCCAGTGGTTTCTAAGAACGTCCAAAATACACATATTTGTATTCCCAGTGCACAGAGGACCATTTAAATATCACTACCATGCCAGCTGGTCTGACAAAGACAGACAGGGAGGAAGGCTGCTCTATGTGCATCCTCAGAAACAAATGCCCTGTATTTTAAGTCCTCTAATCATGTGCAAAGGCAGAGCAATTAATTGCCAGCGTGTAGGAGTGTGATGTCCGGTGTTGCTGTTCTGCAAATCAAAAAGCACGGGCCCTTATCCACACCAACAGGGGATACAGTTCCAATTTGATATGGAGAGATGATTTCATGAGGAGAGTCAGATAGTGGAGCAGTTTGCCCACAGCAACTGTGGGAAGTCCATCCTTGGAGGTTTTCAGAAGCTCCTGGGTCAGTGGTGACCCCAGTTTGAGGAGGAGATTGGACTGATGACATTCTGAGGCCCCTCCTGCCTGAATGATTCTGTGCCAGTACCCCCTTTTCTGCACAGCCCTCCTGAAATGGATGGGTTCCTTCTGGGATACCTTGCTGACATACAGTCTTTGGGGTGCTAGAACTACCCTGTGAGCTGATGCAGCACAGGTAAAGTAATTGTTCCAGTGTTTTCTCCTACTCTTACTTATCCCACTGCCACAACAAAGGGCTCCTGGATCTGGCCAGAGAGTTCTGCCAGGGCATATGAACACAAAGGAGGGTAACTGGTCAGGATTATCTCTGGAGAACAGTCTGTTGTCTGGGTCTTTGGCTGATTTGATAACCAGGCACTTGCATCTGCAAGTTGTGTGGAATTACAGCTTCAGAGGCCACCCACTGCCTCACAGCTCCTAAATATTTGCTGCCATTCAGAGCTTTCAGTTCTGTAAAATTCTCTCAGTGCTGTTCTCCAGTTGTTACCCAGCCTCTCCTGGTTTGCTCTCTCCTCACAGTCCACAACAAAAAGGGTGGAGCACGGGTACAGCCCCACATCCTGCTAACCTCGATCTCCATTGCTTTCCCAGGGCCAAAGGTTCCTTTAGAGTCAGAGGAGAAGTTTAAATTCTGCTTGATGCCCTTTGGAAAACGGGGCCACACAAAGCAAAACCAGCCACTGCTCACAGATATATTGTGAAAATATATGTTGTCTCATGACAGTTGTAGTTCAGTAAGTTCCAGGCCAACCTCCCTCTGCCAGCAGTAACTACACAGTCACACACATGTATAAATAATTCACATGGAAAAAGTCTTCACTGGAAGAGAAATATCAAGCATTCAAATGCCTCTCCCACCATGTGGAAGTGAAGCTTAGTAACTATGTTAAAAAAACAGTAGAAGCTAGTCCAACATTTTTATTTATAATTTTTATATAATGCATTGTTTGCCCTGATAACATCACCAAGCACAACCACTTCAAACAGGTGAGGTTTCGTGGAGCTTTCCACCCTTGGAAGTGCTCTGCATCTTAACAACATTGCCAAAAACCTACTCTGCTGGAATTTACCAGCCCATCCACACACTCAAAACTCAGCTGTGCTCAAATACTCTGTTTTCATTAGCAGTGCAAGGGACTTGCAAAGCTGCACCTACACGTAGCATCCCGCTGCAAAACCCACCTGCATTTGCCACGTGGCAGCGTTTCACCTATGCCAGGGCACTCAGATTCCAGAAATAATCACAGTAATTCACATTTGATACGATTGTTTACCTCACAGGCTCGGAGATTTCATGGGTCATGCACCAAGGTGATCCAGCTGAGGTAACAAGTGACTCGGATTTTCAATGTCCCTCATAAAAGCCCAAGTAAATTGCCATGAAATAAATGGATCATTTAATCAGTTACTGACTACGGTAATAAAAAGTGGGAGGGCACCAGTGTGTTCCCAGAGGGATTCATGCTTGGACTTGTAGATTTGAATATTTATCTACGAAAAGGGTAAGTAGAAAGGTGGCAGTTTATTGATTACTGAGTTGTTACGATCACAGAAGTGTAAAATGGCTGCAAAAGTATCTTGCAGGGTATCAACTGGCCAGACAAAACAAGGAGGGAATTCCAAAGTCAAATGCAACATAAAAATACAGTCTGAACCTCCCTTGTGGGGTCAGAACTGGCTACTCCTAAAATCTAACACTGCTGATTCTTTCTTTTCTCTTATCAGAACTACTTTTTTAGAAGTTATTCTGTCTGTATAAACAAGTGTGGTGTTCAGCTGCTGCCAGAGGTTCTGAAATTGCTGTTTGTGTTGCAGTTCAAACACAATAAGAAGGGAAAAGTACTGCAGTAAAACTGGGATTGTCTTGTATTCCCTCATTTCAGGAACTGCAGCTCTTCAAACTGACCACCAGCAATGCTTTCAGCCACAATGAACAAGCTCCCTGCTGTTCTGAGGTGAACCAACAACTTTCTCCAAGGCTGGAGAAAGATTCTGCAACCTTATTTTTTAAAACAGACGCAACTTCAGAAGAACAGGAGGTATTGCAAGGATCTTAAATATTCATATTACAGCTTACTAGTAAATTGAGAGGCAGGTTGGGGAAAGCCTGTTCAAAATTTTGGTGCCAAACTTTCAGCCTCAGAAGCAACAAGTTAAGAGGAATTTTAATATTATTACTGTGCATCAGGAACTGCCCACCTTTGCTTACCCCTCTCTAATAAAATAGAATGTTATTTTCCCAAAAAGATTGCCTCCACCTTAAATAGATGAACTCATCAGTGTCACCAGCCACTGGAAATAAATACCAGCATTGCACAAAGCACCTGATTTGTTGTGATCACTGCAAATATCACTGTAGTGATACCACTGTAGTTAACTGCTGTAAAACCCAGCTGGGGCTGATCCCCAAAAGGGTTACCAAGCACTGGCACAGATCCTTCCTTCAGAAAAGAATTCCCTTCAGAATTTTAAAGGAAACAGAGACTAAATTCTGAGCATCATATCCTCCTTTTGCACCTTGCAAAGGCAGCCCACAGCACAGCAGGCTGTTTTAGCAACCAACAGGCTAAAGCTGCCTCATGGAAATGTGAGAAGATGGTGCCAGACCCTTCAAGGAGCACAGGTGAAGTGCAGGAGGAAATGTGAGCCAATCCTGATACATAAAAGGAAAAAATTCCTCACAGTGGAAGCGATGACCTACCAAAACAGATTGCTCAGAGAAGTGGTGGACTCTTCATCCCTGGAGATGCTCAAAGCTCAGCTGGGTAAGCCCTGAACAACCTGCTTTGCACCTGCCTTGAAGACTCCTGGCTGGGCTGGGAAACCTCCAGAAGTCCCTTGCATTCTACATTTGGCCATGAAGGGTATATACAAACTCTGTATACTCACAGATAATGAGGTAAGACCCATGTCTGTGCAGCAAACTCCACTGCGTTCACCTGTGCAGGGTAAATAGCAGGGTATTCAAAGCAAAGATGGAACCAGGCATTTCCATTTGACCAAACCCAAGTCTTCTTCCCAGAGTTCTCATTGAAATGAAGCATAATAAGGGTATCAAGCACTCAGAACAGTCTATTGTTTGTTAGCAGTCAAGCAGGCCTATCCCAGAGCACATGGCACAGGATTGCATCCAGATGGTTCTGGAATATCCCCAGTGAGGGAGAATCCACACCCTCTCTGGGCAATCTGTTCAGTGCTGGGTCACTGCACAGGGAAGAAGTTCTTCCTCATGTCCAGCTGGAACTTCCTGGGCATCAGTTCCCGCCCATGGCCTCTTGTCTTACTGCACTGAGGAGAGTCTGGGTTCAGCCTCTTTATACCCCACACCTGAGGGAATGGGCCCCTCTCTGTGTCTCTTCTGGAGGCTGAACAGCCCCAGCTCCCTCAGCTTTTCCTTGTCAGGGAGATGCTCCAATCCTTTATCCCCCTCTGTGGCCTCTGCTGGACCCTCTCCAGCATCTCCCAGCCTCCAACCAGCCCCTGTGCCACTGATTACGACCCTCTGGGATCTGCTGTTCAGCCAGGATTGATGGGGAAGAGGAGATAAAATTCATCACAAACAGTGCCTCATTAATCACTGCTGATCAACAACAAAACTCAGAGAAGGCAGAAAATATTCAAATAAAAGTATTTGAATAGTATTAAAAAAACCCCCAAGCTTAGCTGCTCACCCCAGCTACGTGAGGCTTGACACCACCACAGAAAGCAGCGCCACTGTACATTCTGCACACCCACAAAAGGCAGTTCTCCTCTTCTTCCACGAAGATTTTGCTGGAATGTTTTGCCAAGAACTCCTGTGCACAGCACCTCCCTTGCTTTTGTTAGGAGCACAATGCCCCCCGTGTCACACTCCTCTGCGTGGCTCTTTCAGACAATGCAGATTCTGCCACCGGGGAGGGAACCAAATGCACGGATTGTTTGTTTCATGAGACTGTTCTGACACCACACTGAAATAGCCAAAGGTGCATTCTGTGTATTCAGGAGGTTAACAGATTTTATTGTTTTCTAAAATATTTGACAATACAGAGAACCCAGACCAGTAATTCCTGACAACTTCAGTGACCGTCCTGTGGATGAACAGTTATGGTGGCAAGTTTTCCTTGACAGACACAGACAAACACCCACTTCCTCAGCCTGCAAGCTTTGATTCATTGAAAAAATGAGGACTAAATATATCCATAAGCTCAAAAAGCAAAGTCCAAGACTAATAAACAGTGTTTTATAGTAACCTTGAAAAAGCTTTGTCAGCTTCATTACAGTGTAGCTTCCTAACAGAGCATCTCTACTTACCTGATACTTAGTTTAACACAAATCTGCTGGAATTTTACACCCCAGTTTTAAGTGTCACAAATGGCTACTATTTGACACTATTACAGCTGGCCAAGTTGTATCTGCAAATGTAAATTTTTACAGTGTTCTGCTACAATAATCCACACATGGACTAAAGCTACTTGATATTTTCACCCATTCATTTATCCACAAATACTGATTTTGAGTATATTGGTGCTTTTTTACTGTACTTCTGAAAAGTCTAATCACAGGATGCTTTGGCTATTGTACAGTAATGAATATGGCAGGAAAGCAGATTTAAATATACCTATAATTTAAACTCTTAAAACAGTTCTAAATCTTATTGACATCCAAAGGCTTGATAACTAACAGCCATGCTCTTTATACTCTGGAATATCAAATCATATGTACATATACACAACATAGATAGGCTCTTAATAAAAGCATTTAACTCTATTTTACAGTCTTCTCTCTTCAAGAAAATTAGCCTTCACAGATTTAACATTTTAGATAGCCCAAAAATCATTAGCAGTTTAAAGGACTTTTTTTTTTCCCCCCCTGCAAACATGTGCTGGAAATAGTTACTACTCTGGGGCTTATGCATAATTTACCTTTCTTTTGAATGCCATTTAAGATCCCGATGGAAAACTCATAGCTTAAGTGTCAACCCAGGTGAAGAACACTCATAACAGAGTCCCAACCCATGACACCTGCAGATACCTCTGCTACAAATAACCTTCTGTAACAGATATTTATTAAATACAGTATTTTGTTTTACAACTCCATTTACAACTTCAAAGCCATGCTGACGACACAGAAAGATTACTACAACATGGAAGGAGTTTTCATTCAGTCAGCTGGTGACTAAATCTATGTCATAATTTAAGTATTCATTGATAAATCCAGGCATACAAAAAAAGGTGCTTAACTACATGGCATTTAAATAAAAAAATACTGCATCTTTCAGACATTGATAAGAACAAATAAAAAAATTTAACTATAATAATCTTTAAAATTCAAGTTGCAAGTTACTGAAGGTCACTTAAAATAACTGATTAAACAGAAGTGAGCACAAGCCACATACCCAAGGTAGGATGAGGCACAAGCATAGAAAATGCAAAAATGTTTAGAATCCACAATGACAGACCATGTGGGAAGAAAAAGCTTAAGAAGTATTTTTCCTATCATACTATTTTTTCCACCTAACCCCTTTTCCTTTACATTGTGCACAAGTTGTGAAAACGATGTCAGATTATTGGTTCAGACTTTTTTTGCCTTGTATTCAGCATTATTTCCATCTCAAGCTCTCGCCTTTTCTTTAAAATATATACATTCTATACATCATTCAGCTTCCTCTCACTGGAACTAAATACACTGTACAGGCCTACAGAGCTTTGGGAACACCTCTGTGTTTATTCTGTCCTTTGTCACTGGATGGGTTCGACGTAGTTTGCTGGGTATAAACCGACTTGTCCGTTGTCCAGGCGCCCTTTGCACCAACCCTGCTCATCTTCGTTCTCCATTTTAGTTAATTCATCCCCTAGGGGGGGAAAAAAAAACCAAAAAAAGAAGGAAAATTGTTAATAGACTGTAACATCTTAAGCAACATCAGGAAGATAAATAGCAATTACCTACATGTCCAGTTTTATTCCCCTGCCCAACACAGGCCCCAGTAGAAACCTTCCCTTCTTTGCTCCTCGTGCTGTTGCTACTGAGAACATCTATCACTCACAGATTTGCATATGGGATAAGAAAACAGGAAGAAACAAGCTACTTAAAAACTAAAATATTACCTTGATGGCGATTCAAAAAGGTTATGGAATGCTTTTTTAACTTCTGAAGTTATATACTGTGTTATTTCACTCTAAGATCAAAGACTCCCTAATATTTAAAGGTTTGAACAGTCAAAGATAGTTGTGGATGATGCAGCTACCTCTGAACTAGAATAATCCTACATTTTTTAACCCTCAACACATGTCAGTGCAAGTGAAATAAATGTTGCTGTCAATGCACCCTTTTAAGAGCTTATGGGAAATAAGGATGAAAATGCCACAAAAATTAAGTAACTCAGAGTTTGCTCTCAGCAAAAGCTGAAAACGAATATCCAGACATTCATGAACCATAACATAATTTTATTTTGACTAATCTTATCTTGTACATTCTCAGGAAATACTTTGGCAGTAGAGAGCCTCCAAGATATATGTTCATCTGCTCATACACAACATCTCAGCCAGGTAAAAAAGGCCACACTGAGCAACAATTATTTCCTCATGATCTGTGTCAAATGATTTCCCTGGATAAAACTGATTTGTGTTTCACCTTAGTCAGCAATAGGAAATACAGGATGAGGGTATTAACCACTTATTACAGTCCCAAATGGTATAAGTGATTGGCATCATTTAGGAGGACATGAACAAGGCTGAGCACTGTAAATTCTTTGGCAGAAATGGAAAAGTTTCATATTAACTCTTTGTAACACATCCATCTTCCACAGCTCCTCTCTTGGATAAGAAAGGTTAAAGCTTCATCTTCTCTGGTTTGTGTGTTTGCCAGATAACTAAAAAAAACCCATTATGAACAGAAATTTGGCACTGCTGACTGTACTTGCTTTGTGAAGACCTTTTTTTCCCACTGCAGAATGAGGGAGTGCACAATTACAAACCTTCCTGTTGCTTCCAAGAAGTGTATGTTAATAAAGAGTGAAATATGTTAATAAAAATGAAATATGTTACTAAAGAGTGAAAATAAAACCACACTGGCAGTGACCCCCGACAATGCAACTGCATTTGTATTTAAGCTTGGGCTTGGAAACCCAGTGATCTTGGAGGTCTAAGAAAATATTAACACTTTAAAGTGTCATCTGCACAACAGTTACAGTGAAACAACTGTGATGATAAAAACAGAACACACAATAACATGTTCTGACAACATTTATTGTAGCTATTTATTCTCAGCCATGGCAGGGCCACAGCAGGGCAAGACTGCTGTGGTAGATAGTTTTACGTATATATACGTATATAAATAATAAAACATTTCATAAGATATAAATAAAATTATTCTTCCTCTTTGGAAGCCTTCCACAATTGTTTGCCAAGGAAAAAAAAAACAAACAAACACCAAATGCATAAAGTATTTCACTAATATAAATAAGTTTCATGCATTCAAGTATATTTAATGGACACTGTGCAGATATTCTACAACATGTATCTAGAAGTGACCACACAGCACTTTGTAGGCAGATTCTTTGAATACCCAAGGAAATCCCATCTGGGAATATCCAGGCACATTTAAACCCACCCCTAAAATGCATTAATCCTCTGTTGACAGCTGCTCAGGAGGCTGGGGATACCTACAGGGGAGCACAGGATTGAGGACGTTTTAAACTGGCTCTGACAGGACCTGAGGAGTTTTTTCCCTTAGTCTTTAGTTCAGTGTAAATCTGTCACATTAATACTTCTGAAAAACACCTAAGTTTAATTAAAATTAAAGTTTAATTAAATTTAACAGAGGAAGGAATATCCCAAACAGATGCATCCCAACATATTCCAAACAGATTAGGAGCCAGTGCTGCCAAACGGGAGATATCAAGAAGGATTGTTAGGGAGGGATGAGGGTTAGACAGGATCCTGTAAGGGGAGTTGTACATTCAGAGAAACAGCTTTAGAAACAGCCCAAAAAAGGGGAATAACTCTCCAACCAGTCTGGGGGGATTAAAGAGCTGACATTCCTGAATTGCAACACTGGGTGCAGGAGGGATCTCTCCACCTAAATGCACACCCAGCAGTCTAAAAACCAGGTTATATTCATGAAGCTAATACATCCATTACATTTCTGGAATAGCCACTTATATGCTAAATACTTCCATGGTCTTGTTTGGATATGAGTAGGGGTCTTTTGAGGGCCTCTGTTTCCCCATTCCCCAAATTATCCTTTTATGAATCTCTTCTCCTTGAAAGTATCTCAATCTGTGGACAGGTCAAGATGCACTTTTCCTATCAGCTTTGCTCAGACACCCTGTCTTTGCTCTCAAAACTCAGACATTTACTAGTGAACAATAAACTGGGATAGGTAAATCCAGGGATTAGGCACCAGCTGGCACAAGATTACCAGTCACCAATGCAAGGAGTCAGCACTATCTCTTACAAGACTACAGTAATCTCTGACATAGGTACTAAGCACTATCTGGTACCAAACTAGGCATTATTCACTGACATTTTGATAAACACTATGTTGTTAAAGTTAAAAGACTTCCCCAACATCTTCTCCCACTGCTGCACAAACTCCTTTTTAAAGAACTACAACTTGTTCTCCAACACAGGCGAGCGCAGAAAGTAAAAGACGAAGAGAAAAAAAAAATATCCCCAGCCTTTCTCCTTTTTCTGAAAGCTGTTTTTAATATTAAGCACTACTGGATAAACACCTTTAATGTTGTGCACTCACCAGCTTTAAAGCTGAGCTCATCCTGCTCTTGGCCCTCGTAGTCGTAGAGCGCTCGTACTCTCACCTCCATGGCTGGAGAGGTGTCCTCATCGAAGGGATTGGTGTCTCCATTGGCATCAGTGGAAGAGAAGGGATTGTTGGACTCCTCATCAGACCAGTCTGTGGGGTAGCTTTGGTTTTTTTCATAGCTGCTCACGCTGAAAAGCAGTTTTTAAGTTAGTCTTTTCTGCTCTTAAAATAGGAGAGTAGCTCAGTTTTGAAATTTTCTTTCTGGTCCCTTCTCACCTATCTTTAACTGACAATGCCTCATTAAAAAAAGCCCAAAACCACCACCACCCACCCCCCAAAAAAAAAAATCTTATAATACATTTACCAAGATAGAAAAAGGCAAAACCAACACATATCAAAGAAAACCTCCCCACAAATTCAAAATACTTCTCTATCAAGGAAGCTACACAATCCATGGGAGAGGAATTATCTGGTTTAGGGTAAGACATTTAAATAGCTTTGCAGAACCTTCCTCCCAAACCTATATCCACCTCTGTAACACTTTTTGCATGGTGCAATCCACCAATAAAGAAACTTGTGTTTCTATTATATTTTACTGCAACAAGTCTATAATTTAAAGGAAAGTTCACTGTCCAGCATGCACATGCCATTTAAGAGAGGGGTATGTCCTTAGTGTGTAAACTGAAGCAACAGGCAGCTGCTTGAGAAGGTCCTAAACAAAAAAAAGAAAGCAATCTTAAAAGCAGATTTGTTCAGCAAGAAGAAGATACAGAGTAAAGCCCCAGAAGCAGTTTTGCCAGAAAAACACATCAGTTTTGACATTTTATAGGAGGGGTAAAGGAAGGGGGGAAAAAAAGCAACAGCAGTTCTGTTAGCAACTGCCAATAACCCCAGTGGTTTCAGACCAAAGGCAACAGATGTGGCATCTGTTAGGAAAGACAAGTTAGGTCACAGTGTTGCTCACACAACTGCTTGAAAACACTTCATGCACTGACCAGCAGAGTGTCATAGAAACCAAAAACAGGAAACCCTGGACAGAGATAGTGCAAAATGTGAAAACAATTTAAAAAAACAAAAAAACAAAAACAAAAATGACATTTCACCAACTTTTTGATCTTATTGTCCTCCTTTTCACTGACAGTACTCCCAGTATCTTCTTCATCTTCAAAGGGATTGTAACTTGATTGTACTGACTGCACTGTGTTACTCTGGACACTAAGACTGCTAATTTGGAAAAGAAAAAGCATTATGGTGACCCTATCTGTGGCAGAGCAGAACACTGTCACTGGTGTCCCACTAGGCAGTTTCTAAGTAGACCCCTCCTTCAGACAAATTTAGGAGAAAAAGATCTTAAAAAAAAAAGAAAAATAAACCAAACCCCAAACATCCATCAAGTGCAGCACAAGACCCAAAAAAAGCCTGGAAAGTCTCACATTCCTCCACGGTTAGAAATATCCTTCATGGACTATAATTCCTTTTTCCTACTGCCTGCAATAAAAGGCAGTGCAATTTTTCTAGCAAGTTTTACTCCTTTTTTAAGCAGCTGATGTTATAAGAATTTTATATTAATCACAGCCAGAATTCTGAAGTGACTGTTTTGCAAGCTAAGATTTCACAATATAATTGTATTTTCTAGAGATGGGAAGATAGCAAGAGACTACCAGGTTAGCTACAGAAAGTTCACTTTCTCCTGAAGCTTGGCTTCCTCCAATTCCCAATGGAAAGAGAACTGTGAAACGGAGAATAATTCCCAAATTTTAACTTGTGAACTGCAGAGACATCACTAAAAATGCTCACAGATAATTACCATTTGACTGAACAGCGACTTTTTGATGCTGTAGAGCTTAGTGCAGACAAAAATCTTTGGCAATTAGTCTTTTTAGGCATGAAAAAAAAACTACCTGCTGTGTTTGTTAGGTTGTGAAACTTGGTCTCCTGTCTGATTTATACCAGTTAAAGTCACTCCATCAGAAGCCTTCTTCTTTTCTCTTCTGCTGAGGGTACGGTTCAGATCTGCAGACCACTCCTACCAGGGAATGCAAAACATGATGAAGACATTTAATTGAATAAGTAATTATCACATTTAAATTTCAAACTGAGTTATGGAACAGACATCTATCCATACAACAGTACCAGTAATTATTTAAAAAGTGAGTTATTGTAATTGTTTCAGTTTGAGAAGTCAAAAGAGCTGGTCAGTGCAGCTCTTAAAAAGATGTACTGTGAGGGCTCACAGTTTCAAATAGGGCCAGGACATCTGGCTTTAAGAGGTAAATCTTACATTTAATTTAAAAGGATGCTATAAGAGAGGGCTTACTTCTCAAGAAGTGCTCCCAGAACAACCCACAAAGAAGCTGATTTTTAAACTCACTGTACATCACTTCTCCTGTCCCTAAGATTTGAGCCCTAAGGGCCTTCACTGTAGATTTAGTGACATTTATTGTCCTAAAAATCCATCTCTGAGAGTTAAGGCTCAAATCAACAAAGGACAAGACTCAGGATGCCACTTGCAGACCCTCCTTGATGCTTTGAGCCATCCAGAGGCAGATGGACAGGCAGGATGGGACCTGAACACAACCCCTACACATCAGGGCAAACCCAGCTGCACATACTGATGTAAAACAGAGAACAAACTGTATGCAAGCAAATTATCCTAAGCTGAGACATGTTACCCCTCAGAACCCTTAAAGGTAAAAAAAAAAATATTTTTAACAGGAAATTAAAGTTTTGAGAGTTGCTATTACTACTGGGCATATACATGTAGCAAAGTCAGCCCAGTTTCAAGTGCTTTCTGGCCAACTCTTCAGAGATACCTCATTATTTTAACTTTGCAAAATACACATTGGATTTCTGAGTTACCACAGCTTAAAGACCACTGACCTATGCACATTTGCAGTTTACAATGCAATTTCATAGGCATTTATTTGATCATGACTTTTTTACTTACGTCATCCTTGTAGCATGTAAATGAGAAAAAACTTGATTAGGAGAACAGTAACCAGAGGGTTTAATTTGTTAATTACAATGCTTGAGAAAAAAGATGGTAATTTCCCCTCACAGAATTAACTCTAGTTCAGCATTTCGGGTAATTTCTGCAGTATTATTATGAGTTTTCTTCCTCAAACCTTCTGAAGTTGCTCAATATTTTAAAAACAAGCAATGTTTTCCATTATTGTTAATAAGAGAATAGTGAAATAGTTTATTCTTCCACTCCATTAATTTAAAGTGTAGAAATTACTTCAACTGAACCCGTGATCCTGGTCAAACTCATTCCAAATCCAGCTATTTGATACCCCAGTGCTGCAATTCTGCACTGACACATGTTTGTACCTACGTTAATAGAACGCTGCTTAGAACAACCCCTTTCTTTTGAAGATGGCATTCAGCAATTCAAATTAAAGGTATTTTTTTGTTCTGTTTTAATATGGCAGCATTGAATTTTAAATACCAGTTTTCAAATTCTGAAGTATTTAGTTCAGACTTTTTCAGAGTCTTTGCTGCACTCACTCTTAACTACCTGGTAACAGCAAGGAGATTCAAATTCAAGTCTGACACCAAAGGGAGAAGTAAAACATAAAGGGTAACAACATGCAGGTGTCAGAGATGTATCAACTAAATGATGGCTAATGACTTTATCTTAAAAAAATAGCACTGTAGTTTTCTGGGTTACCCCTTTTCTCTTTAAATAGGTGCCCAACATAACCCCCTCCAGAAGTTGAGGGGGTGAGAAAAAACCCCTGAAAATTAAGAAAACTATTCTGACTTGCAGAAACAAAAAATTCGGTGTTGGAAGCCTGAAGTTACCACCAGAAGGAATATTACAAAAAGCAAAGAGCTAAAAACAGTCAAACCAATTTTGGGTTTTAGGTATTCTGAGCTTACCTCAAACTGAGGCCAATTCATTGACATCCCTGGACCTTGGTTGGCTCTGAACCACCTCAAGTCTTCAACAGCATCTGCTGTTTTGATGTTCTGTTCCAGCTCACGGTAGATATTTTTGTAACTGCAAAACAAATTTGCCTTTGAATTTAGTACAACATTTAGAACCATGGCAAAGCCCCTAGGCAGTTTTGTTTAGGGTTTTTTTTAGTATTTCCAAGTTCACAATAGTATTGAAAAAGAACAACTTGCAGCAAGATGGACTTTTACAGCCTGACAGACCAACTAACTGCCTGTAAAAAAGGAAGAGCAGTCCAACAAGTAAACTTGCTGTAAGTTCACAAAACCATAAAATCCTCATTTGCCAGACTTTAGAATTATGACTCTTGTGTAAAGTAATTTAACTGGCTGGCAGTAAAACCAGGGGCTGTACACAGGGCTGTATTTAAACTACTGAACACCAACCTCGAGGCTGCTTGAATTTAAAAGCCTGTCTACAGTAGAAACTGGTTTTGTGCAAAGTCCATGGGACTCTGGAGTAAGAAGTTTTCACAAGGAGAATTTGTCTTACAGTTTTACCTTGCAACGTTGGACAAGTCAAGGTGCTTCTGGACCTCCAGCAACACTTCTCGGAAGAAACGCAACCGTTTTTCCTCAAACTGCTGGCACTGCTCAAACACCTGCTCCATGTTCTCCATATACTGAGGAGTGGCATTATCTAATTCTTTCAGGGATTTCTCATACTTTTCTTTCGTCTGGGGGCAGAAAAGCAAACTGTTAGCAGTGTATTTTATTATTATCTTATAATACAGGCTTATCCATGCAGTAATGCCAAAAGACTTGGAGCAGAAGTTCCCAAACTGCAATCTCTTCTCTTGACCACTGGATATCAGATCATGAGGAGAGTTATCTAAGTAAACTGCAAACCAGTTACAACATCAGCCTTCCAGACCACAGGACAGCATTCTCAAAGGAAAAAGACATCTCTGAAGGAAGCCACACTAGAAAAGCCTCTTGGTGGCAGCCCCACTGAAGAGCTAAACCAAACTGAGCAACACAACAACATTCATTTAAATGGATTATATCTTATTTTATAGTAAGTGAGCTTGCTTCATTTAAAAAATGCATTCTGCAGTAAGAATGGCAACATATCTAGATGTTGTCAGTAAGTGTTAAGCACCTCACGGGCTCCCAAGTGAAACAGCTCAGCTCTCACTAGTAAAGGAGTCCTAGAACTTTGCTGGCTTACTGTTCTCAGTTCACTGCTGAAACTACTTACATGAAACAGAAGCAACAATTATTCATTCTTCAGAGGAGAATAATTGGGCAGTGACCCAGGCCTGGGAGAACACTGAATTTTGGTACTGAAGGTGAGCTCCCCTGCTGCTCCCAGCACGCTCAGGAGGGAAATAAAAAAAGCTTAAATACGCACAAGCTATGGGTTAAAAAGTATGTCAGCACACGGGATACCTTTAGCACATCTTGTTTGCTTCTCTCCACTTTGTCCTGTAACTTCTTGAGCTGCTCAGGATTTAGTGCAGGGTCAGCTTTGCTGTTTGTTTCCCTGGATATGGCCAGTTTCTCCTCTTTGCAGGCTGCATGGTAGGCCTTCTTTGCAGCTTCCACCTACAAAGCAGAGTTGAGCATTTGCATCTGGGACAGCAGACAGCAAACAGCAACTATTTTTTAGCCTTAAAATCAGGATGCAGTGAAGGAAGTATGAGGTTTTGTTTCAGGATCTTCTTTCTTTTTTTGGGGGGGTGTGGGATTTGTTTTTTCATTTAGGCCAAAGGAATCAACACAAGGAAATGACTGCAGCATTCTCTCACCACGCAAGAACTGTCACTCACACAGCTTAGAGAAGTGTGGAACAGACTCAACAAAAGGTTTACAGAAAGTCCCCAACTGCATATTTTTCCTTGTGCCCACATTCTCCTGCTCCCCTTCTTCTACAAACCTGTTATTTAAGGATAATGTGAAGGATAACGACAGGGGGAAAAAAACAAACCAAAAATACAAACATATTTCCCCTGCTCATTTCTTTGAGCAATTCATAACTTTCAAATGCAGGAAATCAGACACTGTTTAAGTGATTGCTTAAATCCCACTTTTTCCAGATTTTTACTGAAGTCACCAAGATTAGGAGAGACCAAGAGAAAAATGCTTATTTTCAGAAGAGGACAGAAAGCAAGAGATGTTTTTGAGAAAGGAGGGTCCAGCAGAGAGAACAGGGAGTTTACTCCCTTATAGAGATTTGAGACATTAGTATATTATAACACAGCATATCTAATACATAATCTACTGCTGTACCTCTTTCAGCTTTTTTGCCCAGGGTTTCTGAGCTTTCCTAAATCCATCTTCTGCTTCTTTGGTTTCCTTAAATCCTCCCATCATTTGCTTATGAAAGGCTTCCTTCTGCCAGTTCTTGATTTTTTCAAAATCTTCATTCATCAGTGAACCTTTTACTTCTAGATGTAGTTCACTCACTTTTTCAGCTTCTGACATAAAAGCACACCAAGCCCTTTCTACTGTTCCATACTGTGGGCCTAAACACAACAGAAAGTGTCATTTCTCAGTAACCACCACCCACATGGAACTTATATTCCCAAGAAACTACCTCAAACTATTCACTTACATTCCCTTCTAAACAGCAATACTGATGCAAACCTAGAAAAGGTAACAGGGTTTTTTTTCCCCCACAGGAATTTAGAATGTTGCGAAATTTACGCCAGAAAATTGAATATTCATTCAGTCTGGAGCCCTTCTCCCTGTGCCACAATTATCAGTATTCCACTTCTGAACTGCCTTCTGTTTCTCAACATGCTTTTTGAAGCCCAGACAACCACAAAAGGACAAACTGTGGCAGAATATATTAAAATGGTGTATCAACTTAGCCTTATTAGAGCAATACCAGTCTTTTCCCCACAACCACTGACCCCTTATTCCTCAGAATCCCTTTCCAAACTGTGTTCTCTACTATTAATTATCTGGAAACAGTTTTCTAAAACATACCTCAGTACTGGAGGCAAGATTCATCTGCTTCAGTAAGGAACAAGCAAACTTGCAAAACAGCAGGGCTTTGGTTGTTTTTTTATCAAGAAAAGCTTGGCCATTTGTCACATTACTGAGCCTCTTGCAAGGACTCCATTATAGGCTAAAAAGTGCAACATTTGTACTTACCAAAACAAACACATACAGAGATTTTTACTTTTTTTTCCCACAGGGGAAAGTTTTCAGAGCTCAGAATCAGAAGGGATTACCTTTTTCCACAAGTTGTTTCCACCTTTTAGCCCATTCTGTGAGCTGCTGAGCATAGACCTTCTCTATCCGTGCTCGTTCATGGATACAGTTCATGAGGTCATTGCAAAGTCTGTGACCATCGTCAATCCTCTTCACTGTCCTCTTGTAATTCCCAACCTGCAAAGAGACAAACTCTCAGTTTCTGCTCCAAAGCTCTGAGAAGATAAATCTCTAATTAACACAAAAACTGTTCAGTAAGAGTAAGATAATCCATCAGAAATTAATCAATTACAGCACAGGGTTAAATAATCCTAAAACCAAATGGCAACAACACAAAGGCCAAAAGTTCTCCTGTTAAAAAAAAAAAAGTTGTTAATTCTGAAAATGAAAACTTTAAAAGTGAAAGCTTTATTATATTTTTATTAGTCCTGCAAAGTAGGAGGATACAGAATGAAGATATGGAGAAAAATGCACACTATACAATGAGCATCCATTATATAATTAACACTCTCATTCTTGTGCACATGGGATAACTAATCTAGATGACTGAAGGGGGAAAAAAAAAAAAAGCCTTATATTGCTCCCAGAGTAATATTTCCACTAAATTCAAGGTCACTCACATTGGCTTTTTAAACATTAAACAAGACCTAAGAACTCTGTTAACAGAACTTGCTCAGCCTGTTAAATGTCACAGCCAGTTTCTTATCTGCCCCAACCACCTGACTGAAAAATAAAGATTAGCAGTAAATGAAACATCCAGATACTCAAGGCACGCTCGCCATTCTTACATTTGAATCACATCTGCTCCACATCTGACACACAGAAGAACATCCAGCTTTTAGGTTGACATTCATTCAGAATTTTGTCAGCAGATGCACATTCGGATGAGAATTGTATATAAGGAAATAACTCTTGATGAAGATGGTATATAGGGAAATGCTCTTAACATGGAAAAAACCCTCTTTATTAAATGCTGGAAAAATAAGTGACTGTATTGATAAATACAGATGTATGTTGAGACTCCTCATTAAAGCTGGGGAGAAAAATAAAATCAAACCCATCCAATGAGAGGACAAACCCAATTCTTTTAGATAGTGGCCTCAAGGAATTCTTTTGAGCATGTTTTTTGGGTTGGACTAGATCCATTTCAACAGATAAGGAAGTTTAGGCAGCACCTAAGCAAAGCATTAGTTGGCAGTCACTGATTTGTGTGAATCCTGTGAAGAACTGCATACAATAATTGAAGATAAGAAGGTCCCTGCATCACAAAGCAGCTGACACCAAAAATCGAGAAGGTCAATGCATCCATGCCAACAGATGGCATTTTTAACATGAAGGTATGAAAAACCACCTCTCATTTTTCAGGAGAAATAAACACTGAGAACAGGCAGTTTCAAACACTGTCCCCTAACAGATACAATACACATATGTGATCAAAGCACTAAGGAAATGAAGTACCTCAAAGAATACTTTCTAGAGCCTTTGTAATGGAAGACAAATCCAAATTACTCCAGCTGCAGGTCCACAGTCAAAAAACAGGTTATGCTGACTTGGCACAACTACTGAGGCCTTGTATTAGCATCAATTTGTGTCTCCAGTTATGTGCCCAGGGATTTATGTCTCCAGCACCAACATTTCCTTCCATAAATTCTCGCTATTTAATCAGTATTTCAAATGTTAATACTGCAGGGGAGCTGGCTGCCTTGTGGGGTATTTAATCCTTTCATTTGGCATTGTCTGAGCCAATTCTAACACCGTGGTAACATCCAGCACTTGGTCAAATTTCAGGAAGGTATTCAGAGAAGTGAATTATCTCAGCTATTATGGGCTGTTCCCTATTACTGCACCTTGAAGGAGCCGCCTGCAGACCACAGATAATTCACTCCACAGGGGACTGAAGGAACCAAGCACCCCAAGTTTAGAACCAGTATAAAGAGGACTCAGGCCTGAAATACCAGAAAATAACCCACTATTGCAAAGAAAGCCTTTTACACTAATATTTGCTCTAATAAATGCTAGAATTTTGGAGCTACAGCATTTTTCTGTGTCCCATGACAGAGAACATAAGTTATGTAACATTTTAAAAACCTAGTGGAATAAATCAAGCAAAAAAAAAAAATCACATTTTAAGTTATGGACACTGCAATGACACATTTGTGAGAAGTGGAATGGGCAGCCTGTCACTGCTGGAGGCAGAGTGAGAGGTATGAGAACACAAGGTCTTTAAACCACACTAAAAGGGAAAGAATTCCAATCTTTATGTGGCCAAGGAACTACTGGGTTAATTGTAGGTAAGTTAAAACAATTAAATTAAAAACCTACAAACACATTAAAGACATCCTGAATCAGAGGAACAACTGTTTTACTCAAGGTTATCTGCTCCAGTTTCTGAGGTAGAAGGCAAACATTCTGCAAGACTTCCCCCTTCCCCTTCACGGGAAGTATTTGAGCTAAAGCAAAAACGACAAATTCTTTTATTTGTAGCAACTGACCAGGAACAAAACCAAACAAAGAAATCCTGTGTTGCTTTGTTTCTGTCAGAGCCACATTTACATAATTTTCAGATGCCTTGCAGTGTCCAGATTTCTCAGTTAGCCCTGATCAATACATGAAAACACATGATTTTGCTAGTTAGAATAATTTTCTGATCATTCTGAGCACTGGGCTATTTCCAGTTGAAACAGACAGTTGTCTGTCCAGCAGACAACTCAAACTTGAGGTTCCCTTGTTCTACAAATAGGACATTTGTTACAGGAAGGTCAATTGCAAGACTATAAAACTTTCTGTTTCAAGAAGAATAAGAAATGCTTGAAAATTATATCCCCCTTTCATTTTAGCACCAACACTAAATCCATCTGAAAGAGAGAGTTTATTATTACATGATACCAAACTCAGCTGCTCTTCACGCTTAGCTGCCAGAAACATTTCAAAAGGAAATAACCCCAAGAGTTTATTTCTTAAAAATACCACTCTAAGGGTGACTTTTTTGACGGAATCAGTGAGTCACTGAATTCTGTGAAAATTGTGATTCATAGCTTTGTGTCTCTCCCCACCTTTTCGAAGCTGAATTAACCAGTTTCCCCTTTTCCAAAATACTGAGCTTTGCTGCTAATAAGCCTCAGTTGATCCTGTGGCTGAGCACTGTCACTGATATGATCTTTAGTGGGAATATTCAAGAGTTTACAACCTCATTTTACAATTTCACAGAGCACTAAACACAAAGGGGGAGCCTTAAATTATTTAGGCTCCTTTACCTCAACTAACAGACTCTTTTTCTTTTTAAAGGCATTTTCATAAAGCAGCATAAAAGCCTATATAGAGTTAAACACACTCTGCAGGTTTTTCTGGTACACTGAATGAAAAAAAGAAGAGTATTTTAATTTTTTGGCAGCCCAGAAGGTCTCAAATGTTCAGCTACTGCTACACTCCTGGTAGCTAATTCTAGTATATCACGATAATTGTTATAACCACAAATATTTCAGGAGTTTCAAGCGCCCGAAGAAAGATTTGATGTCAGCTCCTTTTTCCACTTATTCATGACAAGTTGGCCTTTACAAACTGGAATAATTTGAAAGATAGTCAGTCACCACAGGGTAAAACAAGGGTATTTTTAGGGGCAAATAATTATAGGCAGGAAAAAAGAATAATAAGCTTTGAGGGTTCACAGTCAAGCCCACGTACACTGATGGCCAAACACTATTTCCAGCATTCCATTTAAACCAGGAGTAAAATTTCTTTCCAGCTGCGTCAAAGGGGAAGTTTCCAAACATTTCAACCAACATCTATAACCCTGTGTGGTTTTTAGGAATAAAAGCAATTATCTTGCTGCATAATTAGCACATGCACAGCCCAAGTACCTATGAGTACTAGCTCTGAGTAAGTTTTGCAAGTTTACCCACAAAAATTTACAAGAAAAATCCTGAGGAAACTCTTAAACCCACAAAATCTACAGCCAAATACACCAGTAAGCAAATACCTGGCAATAGAAATGGAAAACATTATGTTGCTCAATGTCAGGAGGAGATTAAAAAATGCATATGTGACAGGAATCTACTATTGCAGAGCCCCAAATATGTTTAAAATGAAAAAAGGAAAACAAGAGCAGTCTGCCCCATCAGCAAAAAGCACTCATTGACAAGGAACTGAAGTTCCCCAACAAAGCAACACTTTTTCAATATTCAAGAGTGAGTTTTGGGAGTTTCTCCCTCAACCTCCCTGCATCCAACAGCCCTGCAGTAAATGGGGCTCCCTATCGCTGATGTAGCAGAAAATAAGGGAGATAAGGATGCACATCCAGGGTGGAAGTCCCATAGCTCATTAAAAACAAGGGATTCCACAGGCTGGGGAGCTGTTCCTTCTGATGTCTTACCTTGCAAGATATGCAGACACTTTAATTTGATCTCTAGGAGCACTTACTCCTGGGCTTTCTTACCTTCACAGGTATGCAAGGGAACAATAGCACTGGTCTCCTCTTGCCCAAGGAGCTTTTAATATGACCATAACAATGATTAGGAAGCATAAAGTTGGAGCTTAATGGAAAGCAAATTTTAGGATGCATTTTGTTAATTATTAACATCCCAAATCCTTTCCCATGCATTTCAAAACCAATTCAGTAGAACAAGGCCAATAGGTTCGTCCACTGCTTGGGTTTCACTAAATCCATTTTATTTTTGGATGCAGAAAGTGGCAGGAATGATGGTGACAAACTGAGATTTGCATTTACAGCAGTCATGGAAATGCTTAGAGTTCATATCACAGATGAGAAAGAAATGCAAAGGGTTTCAAACTGCACATGGGGTTTCCAAATTTTCCACTTTCCCTTGGAAAACTTAGTGCCACCCTGCTTCAGGGTACCAGCAATAACCTTTGATTGCCCAAAGCACATCACCCTTGTCAGCCAGGTAACACAGATGGAGGAATTCCTGCTTGGAGCATATCAACAAGATTCCTCAGTCTTTAGAATTTCTGCACTCAGAGAGTTATGAGCTTAACCAGACACATCAAGGTACACTGAGGTTTGACAGAAAATTATATAAAGAAGTTTCCACTTCTTAACTAAATTAAGACATTACTACAACTGAAACTTTGGTGAAATCCTCCACTGTTATTGTGAGAATTACCTTTCACAAAGTCTTTTCTTACTATTTTGCAATTCCTTGCTCTTTAAGAAACCTTTACCAAAACACGTACAAAATTCTCTGACTCCTAAAGTACCTTTATTTAGTAAACACCTGGACAAATTAGAGGAAAAGAAAAGTATTTATCATCCTGCTAGAAGACATAAAACCTTGAAGTAGTAGCTTGTGGTAACCAAACATGAGAATAAAACCCTTTCAATTGTTTTGCATGAAATAGAAATAGTAGCAGCTTTCACAAACATGTATAACTCTGACAGATGATTTTTTAAAGTGCTATCAGCTGTTCTGATACAAGATACCACCTCTGCCTAAGCCTTGTCCTCCCAACATTTTTTGACTGCTAGATCTGAGCCATCAGCACAAACACAAATCCAGCCAGCAACTTCTCCAGCTCCCTTTCAACAGAGTAACTATTTCCCAACCACAAATCAGAATCTGATAACAATATGGATGTTGTAATAAAAAATATTAACCTTTAGAGGAAACAAGTTACTATTTGTATTGGATTTCAAGCATTGAGCTTAACTGTTAGTGACAGTTCCCAAAGAAACCAAAACCTTCTAGAGCCAGAAAAATCAATAGAGAACCAAGTGGTTTATTTCCTAAAGACAATGTTATACGAAATTTCTGTCAACAGCAATGACAAAAACGTGGTTATCAACATTTTATTAAGTGCAGTTCTCATCAGCTCAATAGAACACCAACTTTCAAGAACTAAAAGTGATTTAGTTGCAAAAGATACGCACTAAGCAGAGAGGAGTTTTCACAGTAAGTTCTTCAGATAGGTCCCACACCCAGCCACCTCACTCTTTCCTAGATGCCTTTCAAGAAAAAGATGGGCTTTGCAGCACATTCCAAAGGTAAATAAATCTGAGCTATTTTGGAGTCTGAGGGAACAAACTCAAAAGCTCACCCCGCCAGACTGCCTCTCCTGTGCCATGGCCAAGTTTAAATACACTCCCTGCTTTCGGCTGTGGCAATGAAACACAGCAAGGTGGCTTTAACAAACTGCAAGCTGACTCTGAAAACCAAGAAAAAAAACCTATGGTGTCAAATATCTTAAAAAACCTCTCACAGAAGAGTGTATGACAGTCTGCGGTAACAAAACAACTTCCAAATTGATTAAGAGTTCTTTGCTTCTCGTGACCCGGGGCATGAAGGACTCAGCTGGCATTCCAGAGGCACCACATCCTTTCCAATCAAGTCAAAAAAGCCACACTTATCAGAGCTGTTTAGTTATCCCTTTCCAGAAACATTAAGAATATAATTCAGAACCAAAACAACCAATTCAGACCATGGGGGAAAAGGACATGGTTTAGACTAAAATTCTATCAAATACAGATGGAAAGATGGCTCCAAACCAGAAGAATCATAGAATCATGGAATGGTTTGAGTTAGAAGGCACCTGAATGATCATGTAGTTCCAACCCCCTGCCCTGGGCAGGGACACCTTCCACTAGCCCAGGTTGCTCAGAGCCCCATCCAACCTGGCCTTGGACACTCCCAGGGATGGGGCAGCCACAGCTTCTCTGGGCAACCTGTGCCAGGGCCTCCCCATCCTCACAGGGAACAATTTCTTCCCAATATCCAATCTAAATCTCCTCTCTGTCAGTTTGAAGCGCTGCCCTTTGTCCTGTCACTCCAGATCCTTGGAAATAGTCTCTCTCCATCTTTCTTGTGGGCTCCCTTCAGGCCCTGGAAGGCCACAATTAGGTCACCCCAAAGCTTCTCTTCTCCAGGCTGAACAATCCCAACTCTCTCAGCCTTTCCTCCCAGCAGAGCTGCTCCATCCCTCTGATCACCTTGGTGTCCCTCCTCTGGACTCTCTCCCACAGCTCCATGTCCTTGCTGTGCTGGGGCCCCCAGAGCTGGAGGCAGCTCTGCAGGGGTGGGGCAGAGGGGGCATTAATTACATTTAAGTAATCCTTCATGAAGGTCCTAATTTAGGCTAATTGCTATTTCTGATCATCCTTTATTGGATTTAATTCACATTTGTCCAAACATCATCATACAGAATTTACAGAATTCCCATTCTCATTCACTCATCTTTTATGCTTCCAGACACGACAATTTGGGACACGACAGCTTCATACAGAACAGCCAGCCAGAAGTCATGTTCTCCTGCCAAGTGTCCAGTGCCCAACACCCATCCAAAAAAATCCCCTTTGGTCCAGGATTCTCTTTTCCTGATTGGTTCCTCATTTTATTTTGAAGTACTTCTTCCAAGGAAGCTGCTCAGGAAGTTGCCTCAGGAGTGGTAGAAGTTCGTCCTCCTACATACAGCTCATCTGGACAGCACTTACCTCCAGCTGTCAGTATTGACACTGTCAAACCTTTCTTTTTCCTGTAAAAAAAACACTTTTTTTCTTTGTAAAAGGCTTTTCTGCTTTATGAAGTTTTTCTTCTTTAAAGTTTAAATTGTCATAACACCTGAAAGCCTTTATCAGATTGGAGCAGCACGAATTACTGATAGTACAGAGTGTTTTATACTAATTTTTTTATGCTTTTACATTGGCAAAGGTTCAATTCTGAATTGCACATCCTACCCAAAGGGATGATCCTCAAGTGCTTTGCCTATTAAAAACCCTTGACAGAACCAGGTCAAAAACCTAAAAGGTAATTTTGACCTATTTCTGCAGATCACAATAACCAAAGGTGTCTTGTGTTGCAGCTCTCTCCACAGTTTGCAATGCACAAAAATCACATTTTCTACAATAAGAATGAAAAATCAAATCAGAATATTGTATTAAACAGCTGGATTACCTCCCAGAAGCTGTCACTAGAAACTTCTAGTCCAACAGAATCATCATATGAGCCAGACATTTCTAGGTATGAAGAGCTTGTGAGTGTTCAGCGCTCAAACACCTTTAGATTCTGTAAAAAAGGATTAAAAAATGATTAATGAGCGTTATTAATGAAAAGCAGTTACCAAGCTATGAAAAGACAAATTATGTTGGGCAACATCATTGCATTATTTGATATCTAGGGATGCCCAATAAAACCAAAAGGTGACCACACAGGGCACTTTGCAACAGAGAACTTCCACCACACCAAGGTCTTGGCTCTTGTCGTGACATTTGTTGTCCAGAAACCTTTCAATGCAGCTGCATTTTGAGTTTAATCCTAAAATTTCCAAAAGATTGAGCAGAGAGGTGCTTGTTCATTAACTGTTCCACTTCCAGAGTGTTCCACAAGAGACAACCAACTGCCCTTTGCTTCGGAAACAACGACCTGCCCTGCTTCCCATTCCTATTCCACTGGAAATCTGTGTCACACAAGGAAAACCCCTGGAAATACAAAACCTCTGTCACACATTCATGACGTGCTACCACACTATGCCACTGGTTTATTTTAGCAAAATGAACAAACGGAAGAACAATCAGCTCCAAGTTCTGATCTTTATTAAAAATAAGTTGGTCACTTCAATAATTCAGGCACTCTCACTTTCACAGGCACAGCTGCAGGGAAGAAAGAAAGATATGATTTATCCTCGTGGCTGTTTATAAAGCACTGTGTATAAAAAAAAAATCAGGCTTATCCCAAGTTGACATTTAAGATGACATTTAAGATTAGTATCAAAACTTAGTATCAAAGTAAGGTATTGAGACAAAAATTCGGGCACTTGCATCCACAAATGCACTCTGTGGGCTGGGAATCATGAGGGAGGAAAGAAAGGCAACATCTCCCTCACACAAGACACAAAAATCTCTATTTAATCTCCACAGATACTTCAAGTTTAGATTGCTCAAAAATATATTTATTTATTTTATATGTAATTTTACATTTATTTTATATATAGGATTTATTTATTTATATATTTTATATTTATTGATATTTTATATATATATATTTATTCCCTATATATATATCTAATTGCCTATAAGCACTAGCAGGGCTACATATGGGTAAACAGATTTTACACACACCCTCCCCTTGTGGGATGAATATCTTAATTCAGTCTTTCATCCAATTCACTGATATATATGAGATAACCTTAACTCTGAATACACAAAAACCACTACAGGAACATCAATTCTTAGATTTTTGTTTTTAAAAAGAGAACCAAAAAAATATAAGAAAGGTTCTGCGAAATGGCAAATAAGATCATAATGAGGCAAACAATTTTTACATGTTAGTGCAACAATCCCCAAATTATTAGTAATTGCCAAAAAGACCCAGCTTTTCCACCTGTTCTTTTACGGAACCAAGGGGGAAAAAGTTAAAATACTACTCAGTTTTGAGTCTCTAAGCACCACACCTTCACATGGAATGTGTTCTCTCCAGATTAGTTTTGCCCCTTGCAACTTTTACAACACATTAGGGTAAGTAAAGATCACATCTGCAAGTGGGTTTATATTTTTTCACCTCCTTTCTTAGGTAGCAGTACAGGGAGGAAACAAAAGTGCAATAAAGCTGCAACTTGCTGAACAAATTCCTAAGAATAGTTTGAAATTAAACAGCTTTTTCTAGGAGTCTGCTACGCAGTGGTATCTTTATCCAGGATTTCTGGTATTATTTTATAATATAAAAATATATATCATATATTATAAATAATAATAATATAAATATANATAATATAAATATATATAATATTGTAATAATATTTTTATTTTATGAGAGTTGTTTAAAGACAACTTGTCAGATCAATAGATTCTGACAACTCTTTATTTTTCCAGTTAAGGCAGCCCTGATTACTCTGGAACCAAGTCTCAGGAATGCCATGCAGAACAAGGGAAGGAACAAGATTCCAAAGGTTGTCCGGAAGGGTTATGGTTGTTTTTCTATGACACACCAAGGTCTTTTACCCCAGGTTTTTACTGCAGTTTGGAAGAGATCAGGCAGAGTGTAGAGTTCAGCATCTTGGAAAAAGAAACCAATTTTAACAATTCAGTCACTCTGTTCCCCCCAAAACGCCTGAGTAGTAATTCCCTCCCCCCACCTCCAATCCCAAGAAGCAAAGAGTGGAACTGTTCTGAAGGAATAATCCAATGTCCACTTACCTTTAAACAATATAGCCCAAATTATACCAGTGCTGGAAATTTAATCTGAAAAGTTACATGGAAAAACTGAAGAAGCTCAAACCAGAGCTTTTCTTAAACGAGGGAACAGGTTGTGGGGAGTGGGGTTTTTTTTCCTCTTAAAAAAGAAAAACCCTTTTATTCCTCCTCAACTAAAACTACGCAACACAGAGTTATCCCTTTTTTCCATAAAAGCATGAAAATGATCAGCAGTCGGGAAATACTGATGGAATGAAGGTTTTTAGAGGCCAAATACTACGCTGTGAGAAAGTATGAGCAAGCGTATTTAGGGAAATATTGTGAAGTCATAGCAACAGCTGGCACAGAAAAAAACCCACTATTTGTACAGCCCTACTTAAAAATAAACTGAATTCTGAGATAGGAACATTGGGGTGAGTCATGAAAGAGAATTATTACAGCAGCCAGGCCTTCAGCACATTTTTTTCTGTCGGGGTTTGGTCCTCCCCTCCTTCAAGTGAATTTGCAGAGGTTTCACGAGGAAGGTTCATTGAATTTTCTTTTTTTTTTTT
>VYXB01009525.1:678520-736621 GCA_013397135.1 Pachyramphus minor | reverse complement strand
GGGGGGCACCTTTGGTCTGGGACTTTGATCAGAACACCTTTTATTTTTTGTGTAGCTGCTTTGGGGGTGCTGGGTTGTCCCCTCTGATGGGAGAAGCTGGAACTGGGTTGGGGTTTTCTTTGTGCTGTAATATTCTGTGTTTAAATGTGTTTATAAAACATCCTCAAACCCTTCCCTAAATTCCTATATTCTTTTTGTACCTCTCAAGCCATGATGATGTCCTCCCTCAGCCTTTCAGTGAGTCACTGCCAATCTGAGCCTGAGTAAGAAGCTTTCTGTTCCTGTGTATTTTACAGCATAGTGGCAAATCAATCATCTAGAAAATAGTTTGCTGGTGAACACTCTGTCAGAGCATCCTGGGAAATAATTTACTTTTTTTTCTGTGAGTAAGTAAGGCCTGAAGGCATGAGATGGGGAATGTACACTGTTTACTGCAAATAATTTGAGAAAGATCCTTCTACCAGATTGTGCATCTTCTCCTGGTTGATAGGAAAGGCTCTGGCACATTGAATTATTTATTTAAATGAGCAGAAATGGTGAAAAGGGCACCTAGCCATATGTTTTAGAAGCTTGTGGTATCACAAATAATACCCTAAAAGTACAGCAGTATGATATAAAACACCTCAAGAAAGAAGCACAACTTTGTCTTAATTACTCTAAATACTCTGATAATTATTCATCTCTGTACTTCATCCTGGTTTTAAAATGCTGGTGGGGAGGGGAGGAGCCTTGCAGCTTCTCCCTGTGTGCAATGTGTGAACAGGATGCTCTGAGTTACCAAACTAGGCTTGAATTCAGGCATTATTTTAAATTCCAAGCTTCAAACCCAAACTGTGTGCACGTGGGTCATGTGAAACCTCATTTCTTGACTGCTTGTACAGAAGAGGGGGGTAGAGGTGGGGACTGAAACTCCTACCAAACTCCAAGGGAAGTTTGCATGACTCTGGAGAAGCCAACTTCTACTACAGCTTGCTAAAATACCTTGTTTTAGTGCTTATTTACCTACAGTTTGCAGAACAGGGTCCTGTCCATGGCTTGAACTCCCTTGGGTTGTGGGAACTTACCAGTAACAATGAAAGAACAGAATTTGTGTATTAAAATTCAAGAATATTGTTTTGAAATCTTTCTAAGGAGGCTTTTTTTGCTTGTTGAGCATGACCATCTCTTTCCTTAACACCATCATCACCTTGTAGTGAAATCAATACATGTGGCTTTGGAAGGATTAATCTCTCAGAAAACAGGGTGTTTGCAGCTATAATTTAAAAAGGAGGCTCTTGGTTTCAACATTTTGGCCCCTCATTCCCATATTTCTTTCTTTTTTTAAAAGAACATTGGATTTTAAATTAAAAAAACCCACCCTAATGGGGAGATGTTGGATTCTGCTGGTGTTCAGCCTGCTCAGTTCTGCACCTTACCCAGTGCTGTGAAGGACAAGCAGTGAAATCCTTGGCTGCTCTCCCTTCATCTGCAGTGCTGTGGCTACACAACAAACAGGAGTTTTTCTCATTGCCACACTTAATTACAGGTTTTCTCTATGCAAAGCCTGCAGATCTTGGGCAGTTCTGTGAAATGCTCTGGGATTACACAGTGAATAAAACCTCCCTGCGTTTCCTGAAACCTGCAGAAGTGAGGATATCTCTCCCTCGCAGTTCAGCAGGTTCCAGGGGGTGTTGACACTTCCCTGCATATGAAATATTGCAAGGCAGCAATATCAAAACAGGATTATGGGCTTTTATCCAAAGAGAGGCAGTTTCTTCCCCAGGACTGTGGTGGGTTTTTGGTTTTTTTTTGCAATTCACATTCTCTTTGTCCACCCCAACGTTCAGCTTGTGCTTGGGAAGCTCCTGGGTCTTTCCAGCCTCTGGATCAGCCCCTGTAGGAAGGCAAAACCCCAAGTCTTTAGCCTTAAACTTCATTGTGCCTGTTGTAAAAGTGGAGTGAGGAAATGTTTTATTTTAAAGCTGTCTTCTCCAGATCACTGTCTTTTTATTGGAATTCTGAATCATCTGAAACCACGGCATTCTTTACACTAGACTCATGTAATAGTAGGGATAAGGCATTTTTTAATACTAAACTCATGTAATAGTAGGGATAACTGGAATAAGGATAGTTGGAATAGTCCTCCATTAAGTTCAGAGAGGTATATAACTGCACTGGATTTTCTGTTTGCTTTTAAATGACAAAATCTGTAGCTTTTATGGAATAAAACTGCAGGGATCATGAGCCACAGTGATGTAAAATGCTATAATGGTTCCATCCATAAACCTCTGTCTAAGGCCTTGTCAGTCCCAACAAAGCCAAGGAATTGCCTGGAATTGTTTAGTTGCATCTCCCCTTTGGTATTTTTAAGACAATAATGAATTTCATTTCAGTGTCACAAAATAAATGGATAAGCCCTTGCCCTATAAATTGATTCTCATGTCCCCTTTCCTTCTAAAGGAAGATGTGGAAGAAAAGCTTCCAAAGAGGCAAAAGCCCAGCTTTCCATGGGCATGGAAAAAACCATCCAAACTAAACCAAACCACCAAAAAACTCAGAGAGCCTCCCCACACACTTCAGTACCAAGAAGCCAAAGTTCTATTGCTGATATTGCCATCTCCTCAAACCTGGGACAAGATTCCACTGAGTTCTTTCACTGCTTAGTGTCCCATCACCTCTTTCTGCCCTGGCTCCCAGATTTCTGAAGGAATTCTGTCTGGATGAGATCCCTGTGAGCGAGCACTGAGGGGAAACCGAAATGATTCTATGAGGACGGGATTTGGGGAAGGTTTGGGAAATGTGAATCACTTCCCCGAGCTGGGGGCAAGCCAGGAATTTAAATGAACAAGGCCTGGCAGAGCCCCAAGTACACAGGATTTCACTGATAAATTATCTGCCTTTAAAGACTGGGGGAACAAAACTGGCATCAGCTGCTCTCTGCCTGGGTACAGGACTGGCATTTTACACAGCCTACACTGGGTTGGGGTGTGTATATGATAGACCTACTTATATCCTCTCTGGAGGTTCATTTTCATGTTATTATCTGATGGTGGGTTGGTTTAATTTGTATTTTTAAGTGCTTGCTTACAAGGAGTAAGTTGAAAATTATACAACTCACTAAGGAGCCTCAAAAGCCATAGTGCACCAAAGTGTTTAACAACCACTGCAGAATGTGTCTGGAAATAAATAAAACCCCCCAAACCAAGTCTTGTTGTGATTACCTTCAATCTCTTGATAAAGAAAGGGGCCATATTGTGAAAATGCACTTAAAACCTGAACTTAGAGTGGTATAACATCACTGATAATCTTCATTTAGAATGAACTGGAATTGGCACAGCAAGAATAGTGCTTGAGGAGAAAAAAAAAAAGGCAAAAATCATGCTGACATAAGTGAGGGTGAAATCAAAGAATAATCAGAATAATCAGCACGACTGTTCTTTAGCTCTAGGGTTTCACCTTTCTGAATGCTAAAATTCATCCTGCTTGTATTCCTCCTCCCCTCCCCATTTGAATTCTTGCAGGAATTTAATCTCCTTTTATGTTTGGGTTGGTTTTGGTCATTGAATCATTTCTCTTACCTATTAGTCCTACCTGTGTAATTTATGTTCCCTGCAAAATTCAGCGTTCACCTACTAATTGCTGTGGATTGGCTCATTTAATCTTTCAGCACTTTATAGCAAAGACCTTGTTTTAATCTGAACCAAACACTACAAAATTATGTCTTTTCCAACCTTAATGATTTTTGCATGGGTGGGAAAAGGGGAAATGGCTTCCCACTGCCAGAGGGCAGGGTTAGGTGGGATATTGGGAAGGAGTGGTTTCCTGGGAGGGTGTGGAGGCCCTGGATCCCTGGAAGTGTCCAAGGCCAGGTTGGACGGGGCTTGGAGCAACCTGGGCTGGTGGAAGGTGACCCTGTCTGTGGAAAGGGATTAGAACTGGATGATCTTTAAGGTCCCTTCCAACTCAAACCATTCAGTGACTCCGTGGAGTAACAGGAGGCCCATTTACCTGTAGGCCTTTGAGTTTGTCTCTAGTTTGCCCTTGGGTTTTCTCCTGTGTTCTGCCAGGTGTCCCCCTAAATTTCTTGGCCAGAACTAACTCCCCCTCATGTCATCAGGACACTGAGGAGACTCAAGAGAAGAGAGTTGCCACAGCATGATAGATGAACATCCAGAAACTTCCAGATGTTCCTTCCCTCTGAACTGTCACCTCCCTGCAACGTGGCATCCCCAGTCCTGACTTCCCTTAAGTTTTGAAGACAAAAGTTTCCATGTGAAACTTCTCTTTAGCTGTCTGCCACGTCCCCTGGGATTGCTGACAAACACTGAAATGCAGACAGTTGGTTTATTTGCAGCAAAGCTGGGAACAGAGATGTTTTTCCTGATACAATCTCGGGATCTAATTGCTTAAGCAGTTTCTTGAGACAGAGGGAGCAGCTTGTTGATTACAGAGAGCAGCAGGGAAACCCATTGCTCCTCTATTCTGCCTCTGTTTGAAAGCCTCTGCAGCCACAGAAATTACTGTATTTAGATCAGAGACAGAAAATAGGACAAGCAAACCATTAAAAATAACTTTGACAAAGCTGTGTCTCTTCAGCTGAACTTCTGATTATGTCTGGAATATATAAAGAAGCTGAGCTTAAAGGACTTGGTGCTGGCTTAATGGGATCTATCCCAAAGGGAAGCCTTGTGAGGGAATGAAAGGGCAAGTCCTGTGACTCTGCTGTTAGCCATGGAGAGCAGTGCCCAAGGAACACACTGGTGGCTTGTGGTGGACTCTGTCACAGTGAGAAATCTATTGTTTTGCCTCCAACTCTGTAACAATAAACCCCACAAATCTCCCTCTGCCCAAGGAAGCTGGTTAAAGTCTCAGTGGTGTTTATTAATGTTCAGGGATACAGCAACTGAGTGTGTGACTTGTAGGAGAAGTATCAGGGAACAAACACAATCTCCCTCTTGAGGGATTTTCAGTGTCGCCTGTAGAACCAGCTGAAAGTCACATGTGAGTGATGGAGGTGCAGATAGAAGGACTATCAACTTTCCTGTGTGTTTCCAGGTACACAAAAAAACTTGAAATAGGAAAAATTGTAGCCCTTTCTTTAAAAGACAAGTCAAAGTTCAAAAGAGTACTTCTTCCAAGCTAAGTCTCTTACCTTGTGCTAAATATATTCCACTAAATTTGGTCCTGTGTCCCAGAATAGTGGGAACTGCCCAATGCTTTCCTTGAACTGACTGGTGTGGCCAGTATGTTCCATGGTTAAATACTGCATGGAACAAAAGCTTTTCCCTCTGGACCTAAAAGGGGCCCTTCCATGGTGCAGAAAGGATGAACCACTCAATTTGTTTGCTGTAAAGGAGCCAGTAGTTCTCTGGGAGATCAATGTGGATCAATGTGATTGAAAGATGGCTGAGAGATGCCTGAGCTTGAACCTGGGCTGGAATAATTCCCATTTTGTTTTTTGTCCCCAGGCCTCTGTGATCTGGACTGAGATGAGAGCACTGTGTTAAACTCCTTCTCCTTTGAGATCTCTTCCTGTTCTCAAATCAACTTCACTTGATTTTCTGGCACAACCTTGCTGAACGCCAAGGTCTGCATGCAAAATTAAGGAAAAAAACCTACCAACAACCTGTCAAAATCCTGTTTGACTTTTGTATTGAGTGTTTAGCACAGGTTTGGAGTGGCTTAAGAGTATTATCCTGCTATCGATGTAATGGCACCGCCAGTTATTGGCAATTCTAATTCCAGGACGTTTCTTGTTAACAATATGAATTTATTCATGAGCGTCTCTGGCACAGAGACAGCAAATCAATCCAGCTTGTCTGGTAGGATGTGTGTAAGGACATGTGAGGAACACTAATAGATATTACTAACTGGTGTAGAGGCACCTAGAAAGCCAATTAATATTTATTTACCTCCTTCCTGGAATGAGTTCTGACCCACCTGGCCCCTGCTTTGGTGAGTTTGTAGTTCCAGAAGGACCCACCTCTGTGTAACCAAGAGCGATTGCTTTGCCAGCTTGTCTGAGGGGGTTTCATTATGTAGAGTAAGAGAAGGGATTTTCAGTTTTAAGAATTTTTATCTCACTTGCTTATTACCCAGTAATGTGAACTCGGAGTGAGCACTTTGATCTGCCCCAGTTTGGATGTGAAGCTGAGCTGATTTTTTAATACATACTCTGGGGGAGGTCTGAGGCTTGTTCTAATCCTCCAGGGCACCCTGCAACAAACTCGCTGCATGTTAACATTTATACACAAACCATATGTTCTGGAAACATACACACACAAAAAAAAAAAGGAGAAGTTTTAGAGATTCTTGTTATTGTGCTACAAAAGATGTCTCATAAAGCATTAGGAAATGTGATAAATCTCAGGAGATGACTACAAATTATTGGCTTTCAGCTGAAAGACAGTAGGTTTAGATGGGATTTTGGGAAGGAATTCTTCCCTGTGAGGGTGGGGAGGCACTAAAATGGATTTCCCAGAGAAGCTGTGGCTGCCCCTCGATCCCTGGAAGTGTCCAAGATGATGTTGGACGGGGCTTGGAGCAACCTGCTGGTGGAAGGTGTCCCTGCCCATGGCAGGGGGTGGAACTGGATGATCTTTATAGTTCCTTCCAACCCAAACCATTGTGGGATTCCATGAAGTTCTGTCTTGTTTAGTGCAGAATACAAGTTGCCTGAGTGGAACCAGCCTGCTCATGTTCCAGGACAGATCCCTGACTGCTCAACAAGTGAGAGGCAGCCCCTTGTTGTGCCTTCTTCTGGAATTGCCTCATGCAACACAACCTTTAATCCACAGGAAATAACACAATGTACAGGTAGAGAAACCAACCTCTCTCACAGCCTGATGAATTTGTGGGTGGATCACTCAGATCAAACTCCTGTGGTAGAGGCTGCAGTGTGGAATTGCAGCCAGTGAGATCCTCCCAGCCCTGCTTTATCCCTGTTCAGTGTGTGTTTGCCTTTCATCCCAGGGAGATGTTTGGACTCCAGTTTTGCTCAGGCTGCCTGCTCATTCACACAGCAGACCTTTAAATTGCCTGGGGCTGCTTTATCATGTTTCTTCTTGCTCCATGGGTGCACTTGAATGTATTTATTTCCAATTTCCAATTGTAATGCAGTTTTTAAAATGCCTGCTCTCTCCATGATTGCTGTCCCTTGTTTTACTGTGGGTATGTCCTCTCTGCTGTGTCAGGTAAACTGCTTTTACTGTGACAAACCATGCAGAAACTTAGGAGTAGCTTAAGAATTCACTAAGACACAGTGCAGAAGGCAATATTTCCTGTTACATTTAGTTTTTCTTGTACTTCTCTCAGTCTGCTATACACTAAAATATGATCTAGATGATAAATATTTTACCTCTAACTCCAAGGCATCATAAAAAAGTAATAGTGTAAGAGTAAACTGGTGCTGTAGCCATCTCATTGGACTAGAGAAGTTTGAGGTTTACTTTCTCTTCTTCAAAACAAGATGTTTGCTCTCTAGATGGCAATTTGAGAGTTGCTGAAGTCAATGAAAGTGGTAATTCCAAGGTGGTGACAGCAAAGAAAGAAAAATAGCTGTGTTATTTCTCACAGTTGCCTCATTGCCCACGGCCCCAGCAGGAGCAGAGCTGTCCCAGCCTCAAACACGTTTGGAATGGAAAATAAAACCCGTACTTGGGACCCTCATGTGGAAGATAAGACGGCTGGATTCAGCTTTGTGTCTGCTAAAACTCATCCTGCCCAAATCGCTTCCTATGCCTGAGCTTCTCATTCACATGCAAATGAACCCCCGGGTGCTGTAAAGGCAAAGTCATTGGGAAGGTGGAGGATTGTGAGGAACAGATTGTGAGGGGCAGGGAGGAATCTGAAATACTCAGGGAAGCGTGTCTGCCTGTAAAGGGGAGAGGAAGAAAAGATGAAGGTAGAATATATCGGGAATGTGATGAATAAATCCTTAGTCTATCCCTGCAAGTGTCCAAGGCCAGGCTGGACAGGGCTTGGAGCAACCTGGGCTGGTGGAAGGTGTCCCTGCCCATGGCAGGGGTGGCACTGGATGGGCTTTGAGGTCCCAACCAAACCATCCTGTGATTCCATGACAACGCAGTAGGAAAAGAACAGGGAGGTCCTAGGGATGGACCTTTAAGATAATCTTTCCTTTGAACTACTTATTGTGATAAATTAAAGGAGGAGTGATGTTTTTCCCTGCAGACAAACACATTTCCATCCAGAGCCCACAGTAATATTTAGTTTTGCTTTATTTTTGTGCTGCTCTCTACTTCTTCCCTTATCTGGAAGGACAGGGAAAGACAAGAGATCCTGTCTGCAAATGACTGGGGGACTGAGGAGAGGAGTCCTGGGCTCAGGAGACTTGGGGTTGATGTCAGTGAAGCTTTGAATGGAAACAAGATTTTGTCCTTACACGGTTACAAGATCAGGGCACTGGTTAATTTTGACTGTACTTTTTCCCCAAATACCTGAGGCCTATTTTCTGCTCTAAATTAAGTCAAAGACATGAAATAATGCTGATGTAAGTGGGATTACCTCAGACCTACATGAATGAACCCTTAAAGGGGTTTAACCTTAGTTTAAAAATAATTATTTCTGCTGAATGGTGCTGGGCTGGAGTTAGTGGAATGCAAACAAGCAGTAAATGAGAATTAGAAAAGGATCTTTTCCATTTCCTCTCTAAAACTTTAAAAATACTACACCTCAGTCTTGACGATTCATGATGTGTGGAGACACCCAGTTTAATTACACACATCAAACCCAACATCAGAGTAGTTTTGTGTTCATGCAGCTTTTTCCACAGTGATATAAACCTGCAAAGATGGTCATTCCTGCAAAACTCTGTTTGTATAAGGCTGGTTTTTATCTGCAGAGATGCAACTGTGCTCCCACAGTCTCCCTCAAGAGAGAGAAGCCATCCATCTGCTCTGAGAGCTAGCGAACCATGTCTGTTCTATAAATATTTGAAGCTTAAAAATGCTTAAAAATGGAATATATCCCTTTAAAAAGCAGCTTCCTGGCACTCAGGCTGCCTGACTTCACCGAGACAATCCACTGATTAGCTAATCCTGGCAAACTTCACGTTGTTTGCTGAGAATTTGCTCAAGCACATTGTTAGGTCAGAACTTGTTTAACGGCTGTTATGTAAATTATGGAGGATTTTATTTGTTGCTTTGATAAAATTAATGATGATAAAGAACTTGCCTCTTTTTAAAAATACATTTTAAACACGAATAATTTGTTTTAAATTGCCCTTCTTATCTCAACCAGCTGCAAAGTTGCCTGAAATATGGACTTGATGCTGTTGTCACTAAGAGCCTGGAGAACTTTGCTGGGCTCTGCAGGGAAGAAGTGCTTTATCTCTGCCCTTTGATCCCATGGATCCCAATTAACTGAGAGACATTTCTGCATATCCCAGGATTCCTTATTCCAAAAGTAATTTTGGGTGTTCTGGATCACACCACTAAACCACTTCACTTGATTTACTAAGATAAAGTTCACACTTAAAGGTGTAATTTACCATTTAAATCTTCCATTCTGTGGCTGCTTAAAAATTACCTAAAAATGCAAGTGGGAACTCTATTTGAAATTATTTTGTTGTTGTTATTAAGCTAATTTGTTTATATGAAGAAATGAAGATTAAATTACAGAGCATCCATCCAGTTTGCTATTTCTAATAGTGGGAAAAATTACTTGGTTTCATGTAGCCAGTACTCACCTGAGCTGACTTTATTTGGGTCAAGAACACTTTTCTTGACTTTTTTTTTTTTTAAGTTTTTGTTGTGTTTCAACTTCTGCTTCACAGATAAATTGTCTATAGTAGGAAATGGAAGGCCTGGTCTGTTCCCGGAAGATTTGAGGACAGATCCATGTTCACTTCCAGAACTCTGATTTGTGAGGGTCTAGAACAGAAAGAGGTGATGGAGCATCTCCAACTCTGAGGGGAAAAAAGAATAAAAAGGGAAAAATAAATAAAGCAGTATAAGAACAAATCTTGTAAATAGCAGAAAGAAAACACATGCACATCCCAAAATAGAAATCCCCTTTCTCTTCCTCTTCTCTTCTCTCTCCCCCAAGCTGTTTCACATGGATGAAAGCAGATTTTTCCACATAACGTACTATGTTTCCAATTTTTTTGTTTGCATTTTATCCAGGTTCTTTTCTTTGGAGTATGTGACTTTGCTTTGTACAAATCAAGGCCTTCTGCAACCAATCTTTATTTCACAGATGACTTGGCTGAGTGATATCACTGGTACATGAATAGAAGTGAAAGCTGGGCCTCTCTAATGTAAGAAAGCACCCACACGAGTGACTGTTCCCAGCCCAGTTTATTAGATCTGTTAACTTGTACATCTAATTTGGACTCATGACCTTTTTGCATGTTAATGCCATCAGGGGAACTACAATGTGAGCCATTCACACCCAGTGTGGTGGGGCAGTGATGAAACACTTCATATATTCCCTTTCCCACTGAACAATTCTGCCTTCTGTATCCCAGAGGCCAGGCATGACCTTTGTCATTAATTCAGCATTTTTCATTTGGGTGTATCCATTTGTCAATAACCCACCAAAAATTAATTCTGCTCTTTCAAAATTCCTTGTGAAGAGATAAAGTGTAGTAACCTTTTATGCTGCTGGATGCTTAAATACAAATATTGAGTGCTGAAGGCTGCAAGTTTTCAAATTAGCACATCACATCAATGCTTACACAGTTTAGGGGAGGAATGTAACAAGCTCCTGGAGATAATACAGCTTCAATCTTGGAGTAGCTACACTGGAAGCAAGAAGTTAAGACTACTGTGCAAAGGGAAGTGGAAGAGCCACTGTCTGAGTCTTTCAACTTTGAATTTAAAAAGTTATGTCAATCCAAAAGGAAAAAAAAAAAGTTGGATATGATGTAAAAAACGTCATGCACATCCAGCTTTTCCCAGCAGTCATGGACAAACATGTTTGCATAGTGTGCGTTTAACATCTTTGGATACAGAGAGCTGAAAGAGGAGACAGGACAAGGGATTTTTGGTGGAGTCCTGTAAATACTTCCCAGGTTATGTCTGACTATATTTCCCTGCTTCACAAGCACAGCACTTCTTTGGGTTGGTCTAAACAGCAGTGATTGAAAGTAAAATTGCTTTTCAGAAGCTTTTATAAGAGCAGCACCCTTATACTTTGCAATATGAGCACCTTAATCTTATTTATATTAATGAAATGCTACAAGGAACTCCTAAAACTCCTTTTGTCCTGCAGATTCAGGGAGTTCACGTGTGGCTCTGCTGAAAGTTTAGATCTACATTCATTCCCTGAGCATGGGTTTAAAAAGACATACATTTCCTATGATATGTGTCTGTGTAGGGCCAGAGGAACATAAAAACGACTCAAACATTGCTAGTCTTCATTTTAATGGCAGTAAAATGTTCCTTTCCCGTATTTCAGGGATCTTTAGTAGACTGAGCTGGAATAGAATATGCAAGAGGAGGGTTTGGGGTTTATTTATGTGCACACAGAGAGATGGAGTCAAAGAGCTGCAGCAAGTACCAACACATCCATTACTCACAGTCTGGCAAATTCTGTGCACGTGTAATCTTCCTTTGTGTGGCTCAGAACAAAGATTGCAGAACTTTCTGTGGAAAGAAAGAAGCAAAACTTCTATGGAAGAGGATAAATGCCAAGCAATCCAGCTAAAAAGCTGTTTTAAACATCCTCTGTGGGTCACTATCAAATGGTGACAAATATGAAAACACCTCAGAGTGAAAATCAATATTATTGTTAATTCTTCCTGGAGTTCTGTCTCGTCAGATCTCTCTCACTTGATTCTGCCAAGCACTTTCCTGATTATAATTATTTTCTGTAGTAACTTGCATATTTTAATGAGGATTATTTTGTTAAGCTCTACCACATTTGTGCATTCAAGATGTTGCTTTATTTGTTACTGGTGTAGCACCATTTCAATCAGAAGATATTTTGTCATTCAGAGTAGTAAAATGTTCCTGATCTTGTTTTTTGTTTTGTTGTTGTTTTATAAAAATTCTTGTTATGACACATCTTGCAGATCTCAGAAGTTAAAAGTAAAAAATACAATGATAGTTGGTAGATAAGGTCAGTTTTCTTAAAATATTCAGGCAAATTTCTATTTTTCACTTTGTTCTTGGAATATAAGTGGGGTTTATTCTGAGGGGGAAAGGATATTGGTTTATTCACCAGTCACTGTCTGCTGGCAGGTGGCACAGCAGTAGAGGAGGGTCCATCTAGTCTTGGATTAGGATGGTTTGGGCTGGAAGGGTCCTTAAAGATCACCTCATTCCACCTCCTGCCATGGGCAGGGACACCTTCCACCAGCCCAGGTTGCTCCAAGCCCCTGGCCTTGGACACTTCCAGGAATGACCTCCCAACATCATTGCTTTCTAACTTTATTTCTGATTATTTGTGCTGTGTGGTCTTGGTTTGCTTGGAGGTATTTTGTTTGTTGTTGTGTGCAGGTTTTGTGGTCTCAGGATTCTAATTTAGTCATATCTTATGTAAATATTCTGAAGGATGGAGCGTTTACCACAATGTTAACAACTTGTTCAGTGATTAACTGCTTAGCATAAAAACTTTGCACATTTCCTTCACATTTTATTTTTGTAACTTAAGCTTTCAACCACAGCTCTTGCTCTCTGACAAATAAAATAGCTAAGAACACATAACTCATCTCCATGTAGGTTCTCCACAAACTGGAGTGCTAACTAGAGGATAGAGCCTGGTTTAAAACATTTTTGGTATGCCCTGCCATGGTTTCACTCTTGTTTGAACATCTCAGGAAAGTTTAAATAGAACCATGGAATGGTTTCGGTGGGAAGGGACCTTAAAGCCCATCCAGTCCCACCCGCTGCCGTGGGCAGGGACACTTTCCACTAGCCCAGGGTGCTCCAAGCCCCATCCAACCTGGCCTTGGACACTTCCAGGGATGGGGATTCCACAACCTGGGTGTTCCCTGTTGCTGGAGGTCTCCTTCCAGGTGTTTGATGATATCTCCAAGCTCTGGATGATGCAGCTTTGGGTCTGAATGGGCAGTGATGGGCAGGGAATTTATCCTAAGGTGTGGTAAAAGTGAGGAGCAGAGTAGGGATGAAAAATTCCAGACAGCTACATGTGCTCAGTTGCTGGCTTGGGGTATAAACTTCAGCCAATAAAGACAAAGAATTGTGTTCTGTATCCTCAGATTAGAAAATAAGAACCACATTATTCAGCTCTAAAATGACTTAGATTCTTTTTCTCAGGGGCATTGTAATTTCCTTTCTTTTACCCAACTACTTTAAATGTTTGTTTAAGCTGAGACCATAAAGTGTGCATAATCTTCTAATCTCACAGCCTGTTTTAACATACTTAGTTCCAGTGTTTTAATTCCATTTGGCTTTCAATTCGAGATGAGAATCATAAACACTGTGTGTCAGGATGTAGAAGGGAGGCACCGAGATCAATCTTTGCACTGGGGGAGATTTATTTTACAGTCGACTCCCCGCTGGCAACAAACAGAGCAGGACAAGGACTAGAGGGAGCTGTTGTTCACAAATCAGTCACAAAGAAGCTCCATTATCGTTTATCTGGGGGGGAAAAAAAAAGAAAATTAAACTACTCTTTTCACAGTCCCAAATACGTAGTAATAGCATGGAGGGGGTGGGGGATAAGGGATAGTTAATTAAGTGGAGGGTGAGAGAGGGTAGATAATTAAGACAGAAACACAGACTACCTGGTCTAGTGGCAGCACATCTATTGCCTGTACCAGGGAGAAAGAGAAGGAAGGAAATGTGAGGACACGTGGAAGACTGAATTCATGTGTCCTGTGGTTTAAAGGTATAAATGGATGTATTTTTGTTCCATTAGCAATGCTTAAAACATTCCTATTTCACTTTTGGAACAGCAGAACAAATGTCTAGACAAATACTGTACATTGGAAATTAAAAATACTGAAGTTTTGGTGGGAAAGGAATGATGGACCAGGAGATTGCTCTGTTCACTGAGGGCTACTGAATGAGCTCAACAACTAGAAGAAAGCTTATTTAATAAACAGACATGTTTCTTCTGGAAATAAGTATTAAACAGTGCAAACAGTCTGAATCCCCACCAAATAGTTTCAAAGTGGGAAAAAAAGAAATATCTGGAGGGTAATCTTTGTTCCACGAAAAGCTGCATGATGTAAAAGACTTATCAGGTAGTATAATTCATGAAATATGTACAAGGCAAATATATTTGTTGGCACAGAAGTCCCCTGGCGTGTTGACATAAAACATCTACATATTTCAAGTTATCTGGTAAGACTCCTGTGAAACTCTGCTGTCACTGGATCCCTCTAGATCCCTGCCTGTCACTCTGTTCTGATCATGGAACGACTGTGAATGGCTCAGCTCCTCACCCTTTCCTGTGAAACCCTGAGCAAACACCACTCTGGGTGTTGACACAGCCTGGCAGGGAGAAAAGGCTGGAGCTGGCAGATGCTCAGCCAAAGGGAGTTTGATTGCCTAGAACCAGGTTCAGTTCACTACAGTGCTTCCTTGGAGATCTTGTTCCTCATAACTCCATCAAAAATGTCACGTGTGAGTAATTATTTACTTCTCATTCCAGGCTTTATCTTCAGGAATGCAAAATAGGCTTTATAGAATATGGGGTGTCATCACGGAATAGTTTGGGTTGGAAGGAACCTCCAAAAGATCATCTAGTCCAACCCCCATGGACTTCATGAACTTTGTGTTTTATTAAAAGTTGTAAAATCAGAACATTTGAATATTAGTGCATTAAATACCAACAATCTATTGTTTGTATGTAGACCCAAAGTTTCTCTATATCCCTTCCCTGTCACTGGAAGTATGATGGGAAAAAACCCCACGAGTCAGAAATGATAAATGTGTGTTATTTTGTTCACCTACTCCACTGGTGATGGCAGTATAACAACCAAAATAGCAGCAGGGTTGGGAGTTGAGCAGTTTAATGCAAATTACCATCAGAAAGGTGCATGAAAACCCAAATACAACCATGACAAGAGCTGTGTCACCCAAAAGGGAGGGTCACACACACCCAGCCAGAACATCCACCTGTGTTTGGTGTGCGCCAAGTCCAGGTAAGATTGCTTTGCTTTGGAGAACAGGACAGCCTGAATCCAGCCAAGCCAAAGGAATATCCTCTGCATTTTCCAGTAGTGTGCACTGTGGGAATGACTCTGACCTAAATGGAGTGACCTGTTTTGAGAACAGACCACATAAAGGGTGTTTACTCCACAGCCTTAATTTCACGCTGTAGAAGACAGAGGTTTCCACATCAGAAACAGCAACTCACGCCCTTTATCCCTCTCTGGGAATGATAGCCATGCTCTGTCCCATAAAAACCTTGGGAACATCCCAACTCCATCTTTTTACTAAGTAAAAAAGCAGCACATGGGCTGCTTCCTCAGGATGCAGGAGATCTGGGGTTGTCTCCTTATGGACACACCAGTCACTAATCTGTTGTCTCCGGAGGGGGGTTCTGGAGTTCTCCAGTTTTCCTGCCCACAGTGTTCACTTTCCATGGAGTGTAAACAAATCTTGGTGAGGAGGAAGTTCCTGCAGTTGTAGCTGGGGACTGGCAAAGGAGTGCAGGGATCTCGGTTTCAGCAGACTGGAACTGAGGTTTCCTCCCTCTTTTTCTGCCTCAGTGAAATTTCCTCCCTGAAACCCCATTTCCCAGGTGTGTGGGAAGGGAATATGTCATGTTTGAAGCTCCTGAGAGGGTTTAGGCACAAGTAGGAAATGTAACTACCCTGAGTGCTCAGATGCAGCTGGGCATGGTCAGAGTTGTTGAGTTCTCCTGGGAACTTCACTGGAAGATTCAGCCCTTCCTGGCTTTTATTGTCTGGGTTGCCAGCTGGTAAATCAATAAATAAATGGTGATTTCCCAAAGAACTCCTTGTGTTAATATACTTTGACCATTTTTCTGAAGTCTATCACAAAACTTTCAAGAGTGGTTTGGATTAAGACAAGAGTTCAGTGAAGCTACCAAATAATGTTTTGGAAAACAGCTTAACCTTTGCCATGAGCTGTGTCTGTTTGGAGGAATCTCACACTCTGATGAGAGATGCAGCACCGAGTTTTCATGTTTAATGCATTTGAACTCTGAGTCTCCTCCTGGTGATGACAGCAAATGGAAAACAGACTATGAGCAGCAATAAGCACAGAGATCCTGATCTCAGCAGATTAAAAGGTATTTGGGAAACAGTGTGATGACTGCAGCAGAAAACTCTGTGTTCCTGGGACGTTTTTAGGGAAGGGAGTTTCTGGTGAGATAATGACGACCAGACATGGGCGGTTATAGCTGAGCATCCTAGGGATGGATGAGACAAGTAGATTAGATATTAGGAAAAATTCTTTACAGAAAGGATTGTAAAGATTTTGAAGAGGCTGCCCAGTGCAGTGGTGGAGTCACCATCCCTGGAAGTGTTCACAAAATGCATGGATGTGGCCCTTGAGGACGTGGGTTAGTGCTGAACTGGTTGATGGTTGGATTTAATGGTCTTGAAGGTCTTTTCCAACCTGAGTGATTCTGGGAAGTGGAAGTTCTGGTGAAGGGAGAAGCAATTCATGTTCAACTCATCTTGTTCACAGCCACCTCACTTTGGGATGGGGTGCTGACTTCTCCTCGCTGGGCTCCTCTGTGTAATTTCTGGCACTGACAGAAGATTTATGTTGATTTTTTATCACAGAAGACCAGAGGATTTCTCTGGTTTAATTCAGATCTCTAAGACATTTTTTTTTCTGTAATTTCTAGCCTTCAAAACATAGTAAGCAGATGTTGAAGAAAGCTTGCACAAAGGATAAACAAGATTTGTGGTAGCTCCTTCCATCCTGACTTGTTTTCTGTGAAACTCAAGACAACAAAAAATGGTCAATCCACCCATGCCCCAGTTTGTATCTTATGGATGAGCAATGGTATAGGGCAGAACACTCAAAATAATTCACTTTCTTGTTGGTGTGATGACTGAAGCTTTATTAATACCTCACAAAGAGGAGAGTGCTCTAAAATGGGATCTTTTGCATCACCTTTTCTTATGACCAAAGTTTAGTCAGCTCTCTGATGGTCTGTTTGGTGGCCCNTACAGCCATCACTATTAATAATAGTGCATTGATAGTATTGATACTATATATATCACTGATACTATTATTTATATTAATGTATTAATATAATATAGAATATATTATATATAGATATATTAGATTTCCCTCCCTCTGCTGTGGAAGCACAGCTTTGCCAGGAACACACATGTTGGGATCCTGAAAAATGCAGTGGGTGCCCCTGAAAAATATAGCTGTTACCTGAGTTTATTTTCCTCAGGTTAGTGTCAATAATTCCTTATTGTTTTTCTTTTGGACTTTTAACTTAGGTGCTCTAAAATGGGATCTTTTGCATCACCTTTTCTTATGACCAAAGTTTAGTCAGCTCTCTGATGGTCTGTTTGGTGGCCCCAGTGTGTCACAACTGCCTGCAGCAAAGACCGAATTTGGGGGTTCCCTGCTCTGGTTTTTGTTGTGGGGTGTTTTTATTTAATTAGAGCCCATTCTCTGTTCTGCTTCTGTTGTCTCAGATGTGCTACAAGTAATTTCTCCTGTATTGTGCACTTGGCTGACATAATCTCAAGTCTGAATGTTTATAATCCAAATTTTTTATGAGGTGCATCACATGATAGAAAGGTTAATCCACTGAATGACTAAGCTCACCACAGATGAGAATAATTACCTGACCTGGTGATGCAACAAACTTGGTAAATACAAATAACAAACACTGCAGTGCTTTACTGGAGCTCACTATGGTACTTTTTCACCCTGCAGAAGAGAAGGTTTAGGGGTGANTTTTTATTTAATTAGAGCCCATTCTCTGTTCTGCTTCTGTTGTCTCAGATGTGCTACAAGTAATTTCTCCTGTATTGTGCACTTGGCTGACATAATCTCAAGTCTGAATGTTTATAATCCAAATTTTTTATGAGGTGCATCACATGATAGAAAGGTTAATCCACTGAATGACTAAGCTCACCACAGATGAGAATAATTACCTGACCTGGTGATGCAACAAACTTGGTAAATACAAATAACAAACACTGCAGTGCTTTACTGGAGCTCACTATGGTACTTTTTCACCCTGCAGAAGAGAAGGTTTAGGGGTGACCTAATTGTGGCCTCCCAGAACCTCAGAGAATCTACAGGAAAGATGGAGAGAGACATTTATATGAGCATGGAGTGGCAGGACAAGGGGGAATGGCTCCCCACTGCCAGAGGGCAGGGTTAGATGGGATATTGGGAAGGAATTCTTCCCTGAGAGGGTGGGGAGGCCCTGGCACAGGTTGCCCAGAGAAGCTGTGGCTGCCCCTGGATCCCTGGAAGTGTCCAAGGCCAGGTTGGATGGGGCTTGGAGCAACCTGGGCTGGTGGAAGGTCTCCCTGCCCATGGGTGGAACTGGAGGATCTTTAAGGTCTCTTCCTGCTCAAACCATTCTGTGATCCTATTAAAGATTCCCACTGCTAAACCCTAGAGATAAAAATCCATAAAATGAATGTTTTCTATGGAGCTTCTCTTCCCCTTGCCTTACTTGTGAGGAAAACTCATCCTGCAGAGTAGAAACTGCTTGTATTTGTTTTCTGATTATTTTTGTGCAGAAATGCCACCAGTGCCAGGGCTTCTGCTGTGCCACTGCCCAGTGCTCAGTGATCAGCAGCTCCTTGGGGGTTGGGGTTCCTATTTTAATGCTGTCAGCATTAATTTGCTCAAGTGGGACGACCAGAGCTGTTAGATCCACCTGCTTCAGCATTATCCTGAGAAAAGAGGAATCTCTGCATAATATCATGTCACAGAGCAGCCTCCATCCTCCACAAATACTTGGCATAGTGGAATAAAAGGGGGAAAGGGAGCAGGGGCAGAGTGTGTGGTCTATAAAAGTGAGTTATTCTGGGATCTGAAGCACTGGGATAGGAGTAAAGTCACCTTCTGCCTGTCCAACTTCTTCCAGGAGCTCCTTGAGCAGCTGAGATAACACAGACTGGGAATGCAGAGCAGGCAAACCCCCTGTTTGACACTGGACCCACTGGGAATTTGCACCCTGGGAATCTGCACACTGTTCAAACATGCCCTCTGTGTATTAGTGTGGCTCTGAAACCAGAGCTAAGAGTTAAGTTAGTGTGCAATTCCTTGGAAAACTATTGTAGAAGATAAAACCCACTAAAAATCAGGAAAGTAAGAAATACTGTTTAATTAGGAAATTATTTTATTTGTAGTTTGGGTCTTATGGACATATATTTGTACGATGCTTTTTTTTTGCTCTGGTTTTTGTATCTCAGCTGGGACTCAGCACTGCCCCCAAAACAAGTGAATAAAAGAAACTCTAAGTTTCTCTCAGTGGTCCTTTATTTGAGTCTATGCTCCAAAGTTTGCCTTTGTAGCATTAATTAATAGTTTAGCTTGGTCAGAGCGAAGATATTTTCTGAAGTAAATGGAAAAATTTGATCAAAAGTCTTCAAAATGTGCTAATTTCTGTAACATTTATTTACCTACAAACCCATTTCTGCCAGCTTGCAAGTCCCATTTGTTTAAACTACAATGAAATGGGTGGCAATAGTTCTGTACCCCTTCCCAGAAATATAAACAACTGATTCACAGTCCTGCCCATAAATATTATAGTTTGCACCTGCTTGAATGAGTGGATTTGCCTGCCAAGGAAACTCTTAATTTACGTCCTGGATGTGCTGGTCCTCCCAAAAGCTGCTCAGTTTTCCCTCCTGCCCTTTAGGCTTTTAAATTATTGACAATAAGATAACAGCTGCAAACAGATACACTTCTTTCAGTGTAACATCACATTCTGCTGTTCTTCCTGGATGTTTCTTTCTGGATGTTTCTTTCTAGATGTTTCTTTCTGGATGTTTCCTTTACTGCTTTACTTTTCCCATTTAAGCTCATTTAATGATCTATTAGAACATCTCAAGCCAGAGGACGGGGCTGTACAAATGGGGCTCTGAAGATTTCTAAATTTACTTCTGGTGACTCCATATCAAAGCAGCCCAATCTGCAAATCAACAGATGACTGAACTGCCATCTTTACCAATTTCAGCCTGGCTCTGAAATTCGTAATGTGATCTCTCTGCCTCTTACATAATTGCCAGTAATAAAGACTAGCATTCAGACTTGAGCTGAGAATTATTTTGATGATGCATGAAGCAGAAGAGGCTCCAGATGCTCCCCTGAATAGCTGTCGATGCTTAGTGAGCAATTAGGGGTAGTCACAGCCTTTTGCTGTATTTAAACAGCAAGTGGGCTACAGGGGCCTAATCCTTCTAGAGGCTTGTGAGTGTTACTCAGTTGTAAATAATACTTTAAGGCTGGGAGCAGGAATTCTGCTTGTGGTGGTGCAGGGAGCAGATATGACTTTGAGGATCCATTTAATATTAAATATTGAAATATTATTAAGCCCTGCATAAAACAAATGCAGTCCTGTACAGAGTAAAGATGCTGATGCAGAGGCCTCTGTGGGACTTTGTGCTGCTTTTTGCAAATACAGGGAAATAACAGTTATGCAATTTAGAAATAGCCATCTTAGAATCATGGAATGGTTGGGGCTGGAAGGGACCTTAAAGCTCATCCAGTTCCACCCCCTGCCATGGGCAGGGACACCTCCCACTATCCCAGTTTCAAGCCCTGTGCACCCTGGCCTTGAGAATTTTAAAGAACTACTCTCAGAATTATTATATTGAAGTGGAAATAACTCCTAACATACACTGCAGTGGTTTTGTCCATCACTTTCTGGCCTATCTGGGACTCTGAATCCATCTTGTGTGGCATTTCCCTCACATATGGATGAACTTCTCTGTTTGCTGTGCTTCCTACCCCACAGCAGGTGACTGAAGCAAAGAAAATTGGTGTTATTAGAATGGATTCTATTTAAAGGAAGGCTTTCTTGCCATTGGTGGCAAATTAAAGATTTGTGATTGCAAAACTGCCCACTCCCTTAAATAAATTTGGTCTGTTCATTATCAAGTAATTAGTGGCATCAAGGTCTAACAGAGTATTAGTTCCATAGACAGGAAATTAGGAGTCTGATCCCAGTAATGTAAGATATGTCAGAATCCAAAATACACTGTGGACGCAATTCATGTGCTTTTCTGAGCAATCTGTAGACCCTGATGAGTCATCAAGTCTTTGCTGAAATAATAAATTGAAACATTTTGGGATAAGTGTGTGAGCAAATGTCCTCAGCCTCACCAGCAGCACACAGGGAGCAGGCTGGGAGTGCAGAGACACACGGAGCACTGGGTATGGACTGAGCTCCCTTTGACTAAACTTGCCAAGCCCTCAGTGTTCCAGCTTTATGGGATAATTCTCTTCTTCATCTTTACTCATTTTCACTCTGTTTCTCTTTAGTGGCACACACATCCTGGTGTTCATCATTCCAGACTGGACATAAAGATTGGTTTAACCAAGTACATCATTGAACCAACACAATGATCTCTGTAGTTTGGTTTAACTCTAATCATAAAAGGAGCATGTGCTCTATGCCAGCTATTGCTGAGGGCTAAACATTGTCTTAACAGGCCTGAGAGTGACACTACAAGGTAAATACAGGAACTGGATGACTCAGTATGTGCAGAACAAAACGGATAACCTGCCTGTAGGGAAGAGAGGATATCTAATGGATATTTTCCATGGGGTTGGTTGAACCACATGGAAACAGTTTGGTTTTGTGGTTTTGTATCATGATTTCCTCTGTTCAAATCGTAGGATTGGTTAATATGCCTGATTTAATTGGGGGGATTTTAAAGGTGCTGATACCAAAGCAACTTTAGTTGCCTTAGTGCACTTTATCTACCTTATCTTCTGTTTGGAGCTGCATTTCAGAGAGAGAATCCACCCCTGAGTGCTTAGGAGCTCTCTGCACACCCACAGATTTATTTGCTGGCCACCAAGCCATCTCACCTTTTGAACACTTCCAAATGCTCAATCACTGGTGTTCAACCAAACTGGAAACAAAGGAGGGGTAATGTGAGAGAAAGGTAGAGCAGCTGAGCCAGGAAGCTGTATGCAGGTTTCTGGAGAGAATATTCCAACTGGGATGTAAAAATAGCTGTGTTCCATGCACCAGAGGAGATAATGGGAGCTGCATTCTCAGGGAAACCAGGGAGATAAATCAGAAGTGCTAAGAGCAAAGTCAGGCTAGGGAGCACAGTGCAGCCTTTAACGAAGTGCCATGACAACATTTTTCAGAAAGAATCAAAGATATCTAAGAAAATGTTGAAATCTGAGTTTCTTACACACAAAATATGTGTTCTGAGGACACATTTCAAAAACTTACATCACAAATGAACAAAGGAATCAAGAAAGTCAATAATCAACTATTAGTTAACAAGCATCTTGAGTTAATTCTTTTGTTTCCTGGAGAATTTAGCATAGGTAAAAGAAATGACAGGAATGAACCTTGCTGTAGCCTGTGCAGATAGAAGAGATGAAGAGTCAACTTGGATATTCTGGTATCCAAAAATGTTATATTAACTGTAAAATATTATATTGTTATGGATTTGTTCACAAACTAAAATCAAGTGTGTCATGGGATTAAGTCTGTATTTAGGATTTGACAATCTAGATTAATAAAAATAGATACAATTTCTATTTTAATAGCATAATTGTAGAGACAATACTGTGCTCATAGTACTGGGTATGAATGTATTTCCATCAGTGAGGCAGAAATGAGGTTGGTCTGTTCATTGCCTGGGGACCTAAATAACACTTTGTCTCAATGTTCTTTTCCTTATTTATTAATTGTATTATCTCCTATAAATCAGTGTTGTACATAGTGGTATCAACAAAACTCCTCATAGAAAAGTACCAGAGGCAAGAACTCAGATCAAGGGGTCACTTTATCTCCCTCAAATGATGATGAAGTGCTAAAGAAAGAGTTACTACTCTGCCTACTGCGTGTGAAGCTGAATGAAAACACTGTCCTGGAAGAAATTAAAATCCTCTCTATAATACACTGCTGCCTCAAAAGGGGAAGGAAAGGGGGAAAAAAGGTTAAGATGGTCCTTGGATACCCAAAAAATTAATATCAAGAAGGTTCTCTTTTGCCTCTGCCACAAACTGGTGAGATGAGGGAGAAGAGGTTGTATGTGCTTTTCATCCCTTTTCTTAAAGGATGTGGAAATGCTAAAGAGAGTTCAAAGAAGGGCCACAAAAATAATCCAGGTCCTGGCAAACGAGCATTAATGATGTGAGGTTTAAGGAGATTAACTTATTCAGACTAATTGAAAAGACAGTTAAGAGGTGACTTGATCACTGTGTGTATCTACACACACCTTTAAGGAGCACCTGATGGTGGCTTTGACAACCCTGACAGGAGCAAAACAAGATTTGCTGCCTGCAGGGAGTTTGAAACAACCACACTCACACAATTACCTGGTGATGAGGGTGATGGGGGTGGCAGGGCCGTGGAGCAGCTCAGAGATGAACTCACCTGAGATATTCACAGCCAGTTATCCACTTAAAAGATCCAATTTCACCCAGCTTCTGGTCCTCTATGAATTGATTGATTGCTCTGGGTGGTTTTCACAGCTCCTTCTGATCTTACATGGTGTGAATCTATTTTTCCTGTTCATTCCTTTAATTCATGGATGTCAGGGATTAAATGAAATTGCCACCAGCTGCCTGTCATTGGGTTTGTAAAGCTCCCAGCTTTGTCTCAAAACAGCTCCAGTCTCATGTTTCAGGGTATCATCTGTTCAGGCATGGAATGGAGCAAGACTGACCCTGGCCACGACCCTTCAGGATGTGATCACTTACATTTATTCTTAGGATTATTTGTTGCCTTTTTAACGACCAGAGAGTGGCTAAAAACGAAGGGGGTGGCCCAGGGTGGGCTGATACAGCATAAGAGAGGCCAGACTAATTCATCTTTTTGGATGTTGGGCTAATCTCCCCACTTCATATGATTAAGGTCAAACTGATTACCTGATTATTTTTCTTGAAGCAGATTGCTGTAGGGAAGCTTTATTTTTTTTCCTCAGGGGTCTGGGAAGCACTTTGGCAGCACCAGGGGATTCCCTCGGATGGGTATTGGGTTCATTGCTGGCTCTTCTGTTTTCTGATTTGCGCCTGGTGCAACACCTGGGGGTGTTAAGGTGGAGGAGAAAAGGCTCCAAGGGGACCTTAGAGCCCCTTCCAGGGCCTAAAGGGGCTCCAAGAGAGCTGGAAAGGGACTTTGGACAAGGGGCTGGAGAGAAGGATAGGGGGGAATGGCTTCCCACTGCCAAAGGGCAGGGATAGATGGGATATTGGGAAGGAATTGTTGGTTGTGAGGGTGGGGAGGCCCTGGCACAGGTTGCCCAGAGAAGCTGTGGCTGCCCCTGGATCCCTGGAAGTGTCCAAGGCCAGACTGGACGGGGCTTGGAGCAACCTGGGCTAGTGGAAGGTGCCCATGGGTGGAACTGGATGGTATTTAATGTCCCTTCCAACCCAAACCCTTCTGTGGTGGTTTAATGACTGTCTGCCTGTAGATTAAATGGAGGCCTATGAGTGAAATGCATTGTCTTGCTGTGCACACACACAGGGAACAAAGACACTTTTGTTCTCCTCCCTTGGCGTAGCTGAGAACACCATCACCTGCCCTGGTGCCAGGGGAACACCATCATCACCTGCCCTGGTGCCAGGTTCTGCAGATGTCCCTCTGTGTTAATCACAGTGTTTAATGTGACCATCTGTTACCACAGCCAGGGGTGGGGCAGCCCCTGGGGTCCCTCGGGTGCCCATGGGAGGCAGGTGGAGCTTGGTGAGGGTTGGGTTGGACCCAGCACCTGGAGCTGGACCAGAGGAAGGAGTGGCAGCAGGAGGAGGCACTGTGTCCACTCCTGGCCATACAAGGGACAGTCTGTGGGTGCTCCCAGTGCTTTTTCTGGGGAGCTGGAGGTGACCAGGGTTGAGCCCCCACCTGCAGCCCAGAGTGTCCACAGCGTCCAGGGAGGGAAAGGCCGGTGGAACTGCTCTGGTACAGGTTTGGAAGCTGGTGAAGAATCTAGAGGGTGAGTCCTGTGAAGAACTGTGGGGTTGTTTAGCCTGGAGAAAAGGAGGCTCAGGGGGGATCTTCTCACTCTCTGCAACTCCCTGACAGGACAGGGGGGCTGGGGGGGTCGGGCTCTGCTCCCAGGGAACAAGAGGAAATGGGCTCAGGCTGTGCTATGGCAGGGTCAAGTGTGACATCAGGAGGAATTTCTTCCTGGAAAGGGTGGTCAGGCATTGGAAGGGGCTGTCCAGGGAGGTTTGGAGTCCCCACCCCTGGAGGTGTCCAATGAAGGCCTGGCCATGGCACTCAGTGCTGTGGGCTGGGGACAAGGTGGGGATGGGGCACAGGATGGGCTCGATGATCTAGGAGGTCTTTTCCAAACTAACTGATTGTGTGGGGCAAAGCCTCGGGCACATCTCAGCCTGTTGCTGTGAGAGATTATTCTCCCCATGAGTGTTTGCTATGGTTACACACGAGGTGAGGTTTCTGGGAATGTGAGGTTTCCATTCCCGCTTTGGAGCACCAGAATTTTTTTGTTTGTTTTTAAAGAACATTTCCAGCAGACAACCCACAGAGCTGCTGTGGTTGTAGTTCTAAAGGAAGGCATGTTCCAGAGGTACCTTTTGTTTGTTTGCATTCTGACTTGCTCATCTTTCAGAGGAAGCACAATGCAGCATCAGGCCTGTGAGTGATGAGCAGGCACAGAACTACACACATTCCTAAACTCAGGGGGTCTTATTTAGCTACAGAAAAAGGAGTTTTATTAATATCTTGACATTAATTACTACAGCAGCATAATAATTACTATTATTATTACTACAGCAGCATAAGCATCCCCCTACTCCACTACATGTCGTGGCACAGACGTTCTCTGTGACCCCTCTGGCACACACTGACACTGCTTGGCTTTGTCCTGCTAACAAGGGCAAAAGAACAAAAGGGCAGCATAGATACCAGCAAAGAACTGTTATATTTAAAGCCTTTCCTTTGCCCTTAGGTGACCTCCACTGTTCTTAAAATTGGCAGGTTTTCAGAGCTCAGTGGTATCACGTAATTTGGAATTTTCTTGTTTGTTGAGGTCAGCCCATAAGACTTCTAGTAATGGTTTCTTCTTCACTCTTCGTGCAACCTCTTGTTGCAGCAGGAAAAAAATAATCTTAAAGTGTTGGAAAATATTAATTAGGCAGAAGGGGAACATTGCCCAGGAGTATGAGGTGTCAGAGTAACAGAAATGCCCTCCTTGGGTCAGTGCAGCCGTGGCTGTTTCCTTCTTGTCCTCCTCATCCCGGGTGTGGTGCCAACACTGCGTTGGACTCATGAAATATAGATCTCACTGCCCTTAAAGACACAAGCTCAGGAGATTCTTCAAGGGCTGTGGCAATGTAACCTAAATAAGAGGTGTATCCTTGGCTGGCATTCCTGCCAATCCCATGTGACACTCACTAATGTGCTTAAGTCCCCAAATACTGCTGTAAATCTGGCCCATAATCTACAGTGCACAAAGAGGAGGGATCTGGGAGCAACATCTGCTCAGCCCATGCACACCAGCCACACTTAAGACACATTTCAGTGCCAAATAAGGGCCTTGCTCTCTTTTCCCACTGAAATTAAGCTGATTTTATTATCAGTTTAGTTCATTACAGACTTGATACCATCATGGATGTAGAATTGACCATTTAAGCATTTGCCTTTTTTCCAAATTGAATCTCTGGCTGCCTTTTTTCCCCTCTTCTTTGCCCTTGCCTTCCCCTCTGTGTCTGTTTTATTTCAGGAGTGTGTTTTCCCTGCTGCCCATCTCCCTCAAGGAGTTGTGCTGGGCAAATGACAAAGGCAAAGAACTACCAGATGAAAACCAACTGGTGTTACCCACATGATTTAAAGTTGCTTTTTCTTCAGATAAGCAACACCACTGAGGTTGCTGTTCCATTTGCTCCACCCCACCCATGAATCTCTGGATTTCCATGTCAGTCTGTGCTCTGCATTATATCTTTCTCCTCCTTGTCTGCGTGTGTGATGCATCATAAAGGGAATGTCCAGTGTGCAACACACACAAGTCAGAGATACCATTATAAAATTGCTGTCCTGCAGTGCATGTAATCAGGAACATGCCCTGAGAGGAAGCTTTGCCTCCCCTAAGATGCTTTTAGAATTCTTGTGTGGCAAAATGTCTCCAGCGTGCCCCTGAGCCAGCAGCATCAAATGGTTTTCAAAGCCCGGGCTTCTGCTTTGTGCAGTTTTATTTTAGGAATAAACACTGCAAAATCCAGCTCAGGGCTATGAAAATGGGAAGGTCTTAGCCCTGTCGGGCCCTTTGGAGTGACATGTATTTAAAATGTCACATCAGGCTAATGGGTATGAGGTTCATGACCTCGATTGCAAGGGTGGCCTGAGCTCAGAGCCAGCAGTGCTGCACACACAGGTGCAAGTTTGGGTTGTAGAGTCTCATCAAAGCGATATAAAGTCTTGCATATCAGCACCAGGCCTCACCTGACTCACTGAAGAGTCACATTTGAAGTCAGATTGTTTCTGAAGTGGAACAGGCTGTTGTTTTGTTCAAAATTACAGTGTGGCCGTGGCAGGGACTCGAATGAAGCCGAGAACAGCGGTGTTTGGGAAAACCAGAATGTCATGATATTTATGTTCATGCTTTGTACAGGCCTCCCCACTGCCTTGGGGGGAATCTTTTAAAAACTGGATCTTCACATGAACATCTGGTTTCTTTTTTTTTTTTTTCACCGTCTAGGAATAGATATATTCTTAGAGGATCACAACTTGTTTATCGTGTTCTGAAGCTGGATTCTCTTGTGTGAACTGAAGTGCAAATACAAATGAGTTCAGAAAAGCTGGAGATAAACACAAGTTGAACATTGCAGTCTGTTTTTCAAATCAGATCTTGCTGGCTAAAACAAAACTACACCTTGGTACTTTAATCATACTACATTTAAAATTCAGAAAAGGAGGAATGAGAGTAAGCTGCTTTTAAAACAATTCATTAGAAGACAAGGCATAGTGTTTAGAACTGGGAGATATATATTTAATTCATGTATATCTCAAGGTAATTAAAATGAATCAATGTTTGATCCACTGAATTTTATCCCAAGAGTTTCTGTTCATTTGGATGAATAAACTAATGAAATGCCATGTAATTAAAAGATGGAAGTGGCCCCATGGAGGATAAAGGAATAAATAGATTGAGGAAGAGATTCTCCACATGAACACAGGGTGGGTCCATCAGTTACTGCTGAATAATACAATGGTCTTAATGCAGCACAGGCTCAGGAAACCTGTGACTGGCTGTTGCCAGGAGCGAGAAAGGCAGAGGAGTGAGCAAATGTCTCTGTGTGCTGTAGGAGCTCTGTCATTGTAAACAGGGCAGGGGGCAAGGGGTGTGTACAGCAGCTCACCCCAAAAATCAGGTTGTAGCAAAGAGCCTTTATTTGTCCCCTGACATGATAAAGGTCATTGGACACAAAGCTTGATAAGAACTCTGGTATTGCAGGGCTGGGGCAATGAGGCCTTTGGGGTTCTGCTAATTAAAGCCAAAAAACTTCCAGGCTTCCATTTCCACGAGTGACACTTGGCAGGTCTGGATGGAGCAGCTGGAGGAGCTCCAGCACTGGAGGACTCTGAGATATGGGCCAGTAATTGCTGCCGGCCTGAAACTATTTTGCACCAGGCAAAACACACAATTTGGTGCTGTTGGTTATAAACTATGCTTTACTTAGAAACCACAACAATCCTTTGTCCTCTGAGGAATGTGGAGTTGTGTTTGTGCCCTTTTGATGGGGTTTTCTGCTCTGGCCTTTGTTCTTGGCTGTGCTGTGCAGGTTCATGGCTGGGTAAGGATGGGACCAGTGTGGGTCAGCCTGTGCTGGTGTGAACCCTGAGCAAAGGGGAATCCAGTTCAGACTTTCAGCCTGTCTTGGTGAAAGAATAAACAGCCATGGTCAGTCCTTGTAAGTAGCTATTATGGCTGGGAACTGAAATGCAGAACCATTTCTGTCTCTTCCACCCTCCCTTGCCCTCGCAGGGGTCAGATGTGAAGCAGAACTTCTGCAAAGGCTGTTTTCATCTCTGCAGTTCCCCGTGTTGAGAATCATCAATGCAAAGAAATGTTGCTGTGTAAGGCAGGACTTTATTGCCTGGTGGGTATAGTGAGACCACATCATAAATGCTGATGGTGCAAACCCAAAGTGGTGTTTCGCCCCCACCCCCCAAAATCCTCATGTTACAAGTTACATATTCAGGATATATATTTAAATGCCCTTGTTCCCCTGGTCTGAGAGCTGGCAGATGCTGCAGAGCTAATGGTGTCATTTCTGCTACTACATCAGTTGTTAACTGGGCCAGAAACAGCCTTTAAGATTAAAGTTTAATCAAGTATTTTGAGAATGAGCAAGTATAGACTTTATTCTTCTTGAGAATTACAGACTGCTTTCTGAAATCCCTGGCAGAGATAGAACGTTCTGTCAGAAAATGTCTCCAGTGAGAAATAGCAGGCAAAGAATATTTTCTGTGGGATGGCATGAGCAACCTTGTACTTTAAAGCTTGTATATTAATTGCTTGTTAATGGGCAGCTTTTGGCAGAATTTCCTTTTGGTATGGCCTCAAGAATTTTAATGGAGCATCAGTCAGCGAGTGGAGAAAATATACTTTAAAAACAATAAACAGGATATTCAGTGGTTGTGTCAGTTTGTGACATGGGCTGAGTCAATCATGTTCTAGTTTTGCTCAATTATAAACTCTGCATTCACTTCATTAAGAGCAGAAAGATGTGCTACATCCTTCTGACCCCAATGCAATATATTTTTCTGGATTTTTCTCCCTCTGGCTGACATAAGTGTTTTCGGGGAGGTTATAAGGAGAGGCAAAAAGAAATGTTAAAACCCCTGTCGATATTGAGTTCATTTTCTGTATCTTGCTCACAGGCCTCTGAAAGTGATTCCCAAAATGTTTCCAAGCCCATTAAACATTTTAAATGCAATGTCTTCACAAGCAGGGAGGCTATTACAGGCTTGAGTCTTATAGGTACACAGGGCATATATGTAAATATGCACAAAATGTGCTTTTTTTGGAGAAAAATCCCCACAATTTATCTTGTACTCATAAAAAAAAAAGGCCAGTGTTGTGGAGGTGATTGAGCCTCTTGGTTTCCATTTCTGTACTTTCCCTTCTTTTAGTGGTCATTGGATGAAACTTCCCCAAAGTAGGATGTTCTTCCCAGAAAAGACTGGAAAGAGCTCTGTTGAACAACGTGCCTTAAACCAAACAAAAACCAGTGGGAAAACTACCAAGTGCAGGAAAATCCCTCAGCTTCCACCAGGCACAGTCTGTTGCCTCAAGAAAAGGAGACCTTGGCATGGACGGGCTTTTTTGTCCCCAAGTGTTCTGTGCTGTGTCACCTCCTCTCCTGTCCTGGCCACCTCATTTGGGAAGAGGAATTCTGAATCTCTTGAATGAGTTTTAAGTTCTGTCTGACAAATTGATGCATGTTTAGGCAATCTGATAACTCACAAGTTCTCCCTTCCCCTGGTGTGCTGCATTCCCAGCTTGCTGAGCATCATTCTCCCAAAAATATTGGGAGTAACCCCCCTGCAGAGGGAAGGAGGATTGGTTCCTCATTTTCCTCATCCTTTCTAGCTTTGCACCTCATTTCTTCTGTTCCCAAGAAGTAGAGGCAGCACTAACAATTCCATGGGGTCCATGTTGTACCGTAGGGATTGGCAGACTTTTCTGGAGGGGAAGGGCTCTGAGGTTTTTTTATTTTCCAAATTAGATGTTAAATGTGTTGGGAGAAACTTCACAGGAATTTGGAGACATCACCTTTCAGAGAGGGAAAATGGTATTGGTGAATTCACTGGTGGTGTCTGGATTTTTTGGGAAAAGCAGGGAGTCCCTGTTGTTGTTGGAATTTGACAACAGCCAGAAGACAGGAGCTATTGCCCCTCATGGATCACAGAATCACAGAGTGGTTTGGGTTGGAAGGGACCTTAAAGCCCATCCAGTTCCACCCCCTGCCATGAGCAGGGACACCTCCCACTAGCCCAGGTTGCTCCAAGCCCTGTCCAACCTGGCCTTGGACACTTCCAGGGGTGGGGCAGCCACAGCTTCTCTGGGCACCCTGTGCCAATGCCTCTCTTGGAATGCTGCAGGTCCTGATCCTGGGCTGGCTTTACTGTCTGCTATTCAGGGTCTGTCCTGTGATGCCTTTTGGGTCAATGCCAACAACTGCCAATCTTTTTTTTTTCTCCCCCACTGGATCACATATTTTCTCAGTATGTGATGAGTGGAAAAATACTGTGGATACCTGACACAGTGATACCAGCAAGGAACTGGAGAGTTAAACTACTCAACAGATCCTGCTTTTCACCCTTAAATACACACCTTATTGTATAAACACAAGTGCTGTACACACAGAAACCTCCATTCTCTGTCTTTGACCTTCTGAACACAGTGCTGGAGTGTGTTTTCCTCACCCAGAAAGCAGGAGCTCTGCGTGCTCAGCACAGAAACTACTGGGGGATCAGGGTTTAACAAAGGATTTTATGCAGAGTGGAGATAAGAGAAGGTTAATGTCTTCAGGCAGCAAAGATAATGCTGTAGTCAAGGTCTTAACGATTGTAGGGATATTGCTCCTCATGGAGAGGATTTTGGATCCAGTCATCAATTGTGTGTCCCACCCTGGGGGAGGGGCACCAGGTTAGTGAAGGTACTCAATGAAATGCTTTTGCAGGGGAGGCCTCTGTTAATCAAGTCTGTCTGTGGTGCACACAAGGTTTTATTGAGAACGTGGACAAATACTGTGAAAAAAATCCTTGGCATCCATCTTTGCAGCAGAAATGTACTTGTTGCACTGTACCTGTTGAGGATCTGCCTCTCCATCTCGTTGTAATGCCTGGGAGATGTTCTTGTAGTGAAGATTATGACAGCTGAGGCTGAATTTTAGCTTGAGCTTAATCCCAGCAGCTCCTTCAGAGAGGAGACAAAGCCACATGGAAAATACAAACGTTTGAAACTAATCCTGTATGATGATGCATAAATTAAAATGCCAGTGCTAATGGGTTTATTTTGAAGTGCCAGGTGATGGGCACAGCTTTAAACTCTATATTCACTGTTGGGTCTCTAATTCTCTAAAAGTAAAACATCGACCAACCATGTCAGGGTTCACTTCCCTTTGTTTAAAGGTTCAGATTCTTGATCCATGCCATTCCATGTTCCATTCCATGATGCATTCCATCGAGGTGCTGTGGAGTGTTGACTCCCAATGTGTCTCCACAGCTCCTTTGGCTTCCCAAGTCCTGCCCAGTTCACAATCCTTCTCTCTCTCCCTCCCTTCTCCCTGTTGCTTTGTGCTTTTCCCTTTGTTCTAAGCCATTCCATGTGCCTGGGGTAGCTGCCCAAGCAGAGTTCACAAAGACCCGTTTTTTCTGAGAATTCTTCCTAAGACTGACCCTATTCCCAGGCACTTTCCAGCTCCAGACGCCGCCCCGTGTCCCGTGTGTGTTCTGTGTTGATTTGTGAGCTCCTCTGGTGCGTTTTTGGAGCTGCCTCTTGTTTGTACAGTGCATTTTACCTCCTGCACATCGCTGTGCTCAGCTCCAGCTCTCTATAAATAATGAAAACGTGCAGGGCTTGCTGGCACAAGTCAGTGGAGAGCTGTGTTTCCTGAGGCTCTGCTTCAGAGCTCCGCCGCGTTTCCGGGAGCTCGGCTTTGCTTTTGAGGCTGTTGTGGGAGTATTTTACATAAAGCTTCATGAGAGCTTCAGTTCTGCAGCTCATCTGTCACAGCACACACAGCCCTGTGTTGCACCAGAGCATGCAGAATGCAGAAAGGGCTCAGGCAGCTTCCTGTCTCCTCCCGTCTCTTCCTCAAATGCAGGAACAAATAACTGGGAGCCCTGCCTGGATCACGGCAGGCAGGGCTGTTGTCCCAAAACCTGGGTGAGGAAGGTCCACAGACCAGCTGGAGTTGGCCAACAGACAAGCTGTGTGCCTGAGCTCCCCAAAAAATACCTGTGTGGAGTGACTGGAGTTGTGACTACAGGATATAAAGCCAATTTGGGTAGAAAATGCCTGACTTAAGGAACCCATTTGGATCCAAGCAGTGTCTGAAGGCACGGTCAGCATCAGCCCTCCTGGAAGTTTGCCAAGTAGAGTTATTTTTGCATTGTAAAGTGCCTTCAGATAATTTTTCTGAAGGGTGCTATATAAATAAAACAACTGCCTGATTGGTTTAAAGCGAATCTCTTGAATTTTGGCTCCCTCCTTCCACAAATTACATGTGTCTAAATTTCTCTGCTTCAAAAATTAAACCAGATCTATCATGGGTGGAATGAGATTAATTTTATTACACACAATAGTTCATTAGTGAAGTAGGAGCAATTTCATGTATTTATGCATAGCCTGCCCAGAATATTTTACTGCAGCTCTTTCAGATGTAAATAAAAATATAATGCTCATTGAATTGCTTATTAGGCAGCATAGAGTGATAGAGGGTGGTTGTGGTGTTGTGCTGTAGGTTATATTTTGGAATTCCTGGGGAATATTGGGCTGAGATTGGTACACTTGGTACCAAACCTGTGGACTCAGGGAATGGTTGGGATTGGAGGATGATGAAGGGCTGATGTTTTGTCCAGCACCACGGGCTGACCAGAGTCACTGCTGAGGCAGAGGGTTGGATCGTTGCATCCTGATGATGAAGGGCTCGTACCTGTCCCGTGGAGACAGAACCTGGAGCCCCAGAAATTCAACCAGGGGCTGATCCTGTGCAGCCACCACCCTGCCTGAGTCTCCCAAGGCTTCCCCAGCTCAAACCAGGAGCCTCTGTCTTTGCCTTGTCCTAAGGAAGAGGCAGCGTTTGTACCCAAAAACTGCAGCAGACTGTGCTGGATGCCAAGGGAGCTGGATGAGTGTTGGATAAATTCCTGTGGAGTGGTTGCTCACTGAAGATCCCCCTGCTAAATCTCACGATGTTTGTGTGCTTGCATCTGTTTGTGTCGAGTAGGGACCATCTGTGAACAGGTTTGGGGGGTGGTTTTGACGCCACCGGTATCTTCGTATCCCGGTTTATTCCTACGTACATCGGAGCAGCTGGGGGAGACCAGCAGACCTGGCAATGTCAGCACTGAGTCAGGCAGCAGGATCGATGTTTGGAGGCAGTTCCTTCTCCCAAGTGGCTGATCACAGGAGCTGCACAGAGATTTCTGCTCCTGGAACTGAATTGCTTTCGGTTATGCGGTAACATCGCGTTGCAGCAAATTAGAGGAGCTGTTCCTAATCCTGCTGCCTTGGCTATTATTTTCACATCTCTGTTTACTTGGTAATAAATACATGTCCTCCTGGAAGACACACAAATGGTGATGATGGAATTGTATGTTTTTAGCTAATTGCAGCATAAACGTGTGCAGCTTTGTCTGGGGTAGGGCAGGTCTCATTCTTTTCTGCTCAGACTGTTGAGGCTCTGCAAGGTGACCTTCTGCTCCAAAGCACTGTGCTGAGGCCACCAAACTGCCACACACTGGGCCATGCAAGGAATGAATCTGCCTGTCCAGGGGTCATTGCTGGTCCTGCTCAGCCCTTTGGACTCACCTGAGCACTTTTATAGGGCCTTATCAATTCGATTTTTTCCCCCTAGAAGAGATATACATATTTCTACTTAAGCAATGAAGTAGCCATTATCGTCCTAAAAGATACAGCCAGGGAATGGTTAAGTCTTTTAATATCCCTAGGTGGGAATTAGGGAACAAGAATGGATGCTTTGTAAGGAATTACTGGTTATTATTACAGCCCTCTGAAAAACAGACATGAAATTAGCAGTTGTGTGTCATTTCATTACTGCTTTGGCAGTCTGCTTTCTTTTCCTTTAAGGCTAAGATGGTTGCTAGGGCTTTGTAGTGAATAACCTTTTTGTGTTCAGCTCAAGGCGGAGTATAATTATTTTATAATTTTGGTTCGTGAGGCCGTTTCAGACGTTTTCAGGAAAAAAGAAGAACTCAGCTTTTGTTAACCCCCTTGGTTCTCAGCTGTCAGTCCCTGGCGTGTGGCGGCTCAGACAGAGGAGCTCCGTGTCTGTGCTCATCATTTGCACTTGGTACTTGCCCGAGGGTCTGGGACCGCCAGCGAGACGAACACGGACTTGACATTGTTACACACTGGCACTGATTGACTTTGAAAAGTGAAGTTCCCTGTCAAGGTGTGTGTCTGGGTTAGTGGCAGGATCGCTGTGTGGAGATGAGGTGGTGGATGGCAGCTGCTGGAAGTGGAGGAATTGCACATTGTGTTGAGGCTGACACGCTGCAAACCCACCCAATTTGTGCTTCAGGGCGAAAACTTGCTTCTAGGGGTCAATAAACTTACTCTTCCATGTGGTTGAAGTAAAGGCTTCCCCCCATCAGACTGGTTTTTTAGGACATGACAGCTTTTTAAGTTTGTTAGTATGATCACAGGCTGAAGCCCCTCTGCTCTGGAGCCAGGCTGGGAGAGCTGGGGGGGTTCACCTGGAGAGGAGAAGGGTCCAGGGAGACCTGAGAGCCCCTTCCAGGGCCTAAAGGGGCTCCAGGAGAGCTGGAGAGGGACTGGGAACAAGGGGCTGGAGGGGCAGGACAAAGGGGAATGGCTTCCCACTGCCAGAGGGCAGGGTTTGATGAGATCTTGGGGAAAGAATCCTTCCCTATAAGGGTTGGGAGGCCCTGGCACAGGTTGCCCAGAGAAGCTGTGGCTGCCCCTGGATCCCTGGAAGTGTCCAAGGCCAGGTTGGACGGGGCTTGGAGCAACCTGGGCTGGTGGAAAGTGTCCCTGCCCATGGCAGGGGGTGGGACCAGATGAGCTTTAGGGTCCCAAACCATTCTGGGGTTCTGTCCAGCTGTGTTCCTGTGCACAGTGGGGCAGTGACACAGCAGCAGGGTGGGATCTCTCGGATCACAAGTGGGTGTCTCATACACGAATATCTCCACCTGGGCTGTTTATCCTGTGTCCTGGAGAAGAAGTTCACAGTCAGTCACTCCAAGGTGTGATTTGCACCCCTGAGTGCAGGTCATCCCTGTTGTCACCTACGTCAGGCTTCACTTCCAGCCAAGTGGGCTCCATCTGTGGGCTGAGGTGGCAGCAGCTCTGCTGTAGATGTCTCACAGGGTGAACACCTGCAGGCAGAAGATCCCACCTCCCTCAGGCACAGGTGGGCCTGCAGCACCTCTGCTGCACCCCGGGTTTTCCAAAGGCCCAGCCCTGCTGGCACACGGCCCCTGCTGCAGCCTCACTGCAGCTCAACCCCACAGAGAGAGAGAGACCCCCCTCTGCTCCTTCCTGCCCTGTGGGGTGCAGTGACACGGCTGCTGTGCCTGCTCCATGGGGTTTGATGAACTGCTGCAATCCAGGGCTGCAGACATCACATTTTACTTTTTCCCCCCCTTTGCTAATTGCTTTCCTACACGTGCAAATCCTCCAGCGCTGCGGATGCCGACAAACCCCCCGGGAGCCAGCCTTGCTGGGAGCTGTTTGGGATGGCAGACACCACGTATTTATGGGCTGGAAAGTGGTTAAAATGAGAGGAAACATATTCTTGCTTAAGGTGTGTCTCTAACTTGGGATCCATCACTTGTGCACGTTGCTGTAGCAACGCTGCAATGGCATGGGAGTTGCTTTTATGGCTGATTTCCGAGCGGATCGTGGCTGGAGCTGTTACCAAGCAACCTGCTCCTATGCTCCTGTAACTAGGAAATGCAGCCAGGGCTTTTTAATATTGCCCAGGATTTTGATCATATGTTCATTCTGTCAACTTTGGTCTTTTTGGTGGGAAATAATTGCTGTGGAGTACTACAGAAAGATCCCTGTTTTGTGGGGATTTTTGCCTCCCTCCCTCTGCTTTCCCTCACGTGAATGTTCAGTGTGGGAACATTCATAGGAAGGAGAGGACAACAGTCCATTTATTTACCAAAAATAAATAAAAAATGTTGTATTCAACACGTGATGCTGAGGAGTAATTAAAGCCACACCATCTGCCTGGGTGGAAAGAGCTGCATCCTTCACTTCCCAGGTCTGCAGCTGATCCAATGTTGTGTTCCAGGACAAGCCTCCCAAAACACAGGTGTTGAGATGCTCTTTGGAAGTTTCTGACAATTCCTGCTCTGGTGCTGGTCCCTTCTGTTTTATCTTCCCTGTACTTAGAAGGCTGGTGGGGAGGATGTGAATTAGTGAGGTGCAGGAAATCAGAAAGACTGTGATTTCATGGATCTTCTTAACTCAAGGGCAAGCCCCTAACTTTGGCTGTGGAATTTTATATATCCCAAAGCCTAAGCTTAATTTGAGGCAGATGCAAACATTATCTTTGGTTGAGCAGTTTTTATTGGGTTTGTTTGGGGGATTTTTTAACAGCTTGTAGAATTTGTTTGGGTACAGCAAGAAGTTTCCTAGATGACTTGAGCAACCTGGTCTAGTGGAAGGTCTCTGGCAGGGAGTTGGAACAAAATGATTTTTAAAGTCACTTGCAGCTCATGGTGATTCTATAATTTAACTTGGCGTCACTCTGCTGCCCCGAAAGGGGCAGTACCAGCTTGTAACACCTACTGGAGATGTGGCCCTTCCAATCTTGTATCAATTCTCTTTTAAATAACAATCACACCTGCCCACAGTGATATTTAACATTACTCAATCCTTGTAAAAATGACAAACTTAACATCAACCCTAAGGGGACTGTGATTAGTCACATGTCAGCACTAACAAACAGTGACACTTAAAACTGCCCTGTGTGCTCTTATTTCAAATTTCCTGTTGTGTTGTGCTGTGCCCTTTCTGTCCCCCTGGAATGCTCATTGTCAGGGGGGCAGAATTTCATATCCCACCTACTTGGTGAACAGATTGTGAAAGCTGATCTTTGTTTTTTTGAGAGAATAGATTTTTGTTACCTTCCCAATAACTGACCAGTGTTACTTTAATCAGGTGTGTGTGTCGCAGCCTCACTGAGGCAGAGCAGGTTCTAAACTCGTACAGCTTCAATCCAGCCTGTTGTCAGCTCTAAGTGGTTCTTTTAATCTCCTGGAGTAAATGTTGGTGAGGGACTGACAGCTCTCAAGGTAACAATTTCCCATTTATCCACAGTCTGTGTGTCTGTGAGTGGATTCTGGCTGCCTGTGAATGACCAGCACTGTCAATTCAATTTAAAATCTGCTCTGGTTTATACTTCTGGAGGGATTCTGCCTGAATAGTTTATCTGTAGGTTATAAAGGGTAGAGTGGCAATGAATTCGTGCCCAGAAAAGCTGTGCCCCATCCCTGGAAGTGTCCAAGGCCAGGTTGGACGGGGCTTGGAGCAACCTGGGCTGGTGGAAGGTGTCCCTGCCCATGGCAGGGGGTGGGAATGGATGATCTTTAAGGTCCCTTCCAACCCAAACTATTCTGGGATTCTATGAATTAAAGTCTACATTCAATTTATTACTTGTATTTCAAATACTTGATCACAATGAGGCTAGAAATTCAACACCGATGTGATGAGGTATGAATATGCTTATTTTATATATATATATATATATGTATATATAAACTGCTGTAGTACTGGAAATAGATCATCCATACATTTGTGAGAAAATGATAGCTGCACATATACTGCATTTCAGGCCTAAATATCCTACATTGTTTACAGTGGAAGTGTTCCAAAAATATGTGGATGTGGCACTTGAGGACATGGTTTAGTGGTGAACATGGTGGTGGTGCTGGGTTGATGGTTGGACTCAATGGTCTTAAAGGTTTTTTCCAACTTGAATGATTCTGTGGTTCTATCTAGGAAAGGAATATCAGCCCCAGGTAGGAAAGAGAAGAGAAAGATTAAGATCAGCACCTGAAGAGCTGTGCTGGCACATGTCCCTGCCAGGCTGTCCCTTCCCTGAGTGCTGTAGGATGTGATGGCACTAAACTCACCTGTTATAGCTCTTGTGTTTTAAACTGTTGAGCTGCCTTCAGCTCTTTCCCAGAATGAAGCTTTTAATACTCAGTTCCCTTCCTTGAGCCCTGTTCTGCTCAGGCACAGGGTGGGATTGTTGGGGTGTCCTGGGCAGGGCCAGGAGCTGCACTTGATGATCTGTGGGGGTCCCTTCCAACTCAGGATGTTCTGTGATTCTGTGAAGACACAAAGCTGAAACAAAGGTGTAGAAAGGTGTCCTGCCTGTATAAAGCAGGTTGTCCTTTATTTATTGTAGAATTTTCTGTCTTTATCCAGTGAGTTAATGCTCATTATACATCATATATTGCTCACACAGTGCTCAGTGTGGGATAAAGGCCTCGTGTTTATGCACACCTGCAGTGCTGCTTCCTCGTCACTCCTGTCCCTCCATTCCTGCTGCAGTCAGAACCCCATTTCAAAAAAATACACCAAACATCTGGTGAATCAGGACTCTATGAGTTTATTTTGGAATATTTGTTCAGGAGTGTCACAGCTGTGCCAGGTGGTGATTGCTGTGGAAAACCTGCCCCGAGTTTATTCTGCATGTGATGCCTCCTGGTAAAAAGGATCCACGTGTGGGTCAGTGTGGTCCCCAGTCTGGGTTACTGGGAGCATCCCTCCTGCTCAGACACACACCTTTGACTCAATTATATTTACATTCTGTGCCCTCTCTGTGTGCTGGTCCCTTCCCCTCTGATCATCCAAACACATTCCAGGTTATATGGGATTCTCTTCATGGCAAAATGTTGGTTTAGTGATTTTTGAGCGAAACACAACATCAAAAGCCAGGACACACGGGGAATAAGTGACTGGAAATGAGAGTGTTTCATCCAAGGAGAAAATAAAAAAAAAAAAAAGGAAAAGAACCAGGACAAATATTTATCTGCCATTTGTTAAAGGATTCCTTTTCTTCTCAGACATGAAGCAGTCGGTGTAAGACAAACATGCTAGCAGCTACTCCCCATGTTAGCTTCTTGTTGTGTTCAGGATGTCAGGGAAAATACAAAAAAAAAAAGGCTGTATGACTCATTGTTTTCCAAGGATGCTGCTTCTCCTGCAGATATTTACAGGTTGTTTTTTAGGAAAACTTGGAGTTTACAGACTGCCCACTGAATTTCCATTTTTATGGCAGGGTCATGTTATTACTGCATAATTCATCATGTAATCACACAGATCTGCACTGGATGCTTGATAAATGGAAAAAAAAGCATCAGCTACTCTTAAATTATTATGTCTTTTAGCACAGAGCTTTAAGATAATCACAGGTTGGAAATTAAGTTGGAAAAGACTTCCAGGGTTATCAATTCTGCCCTGTGCCTGATCCCCACACCCAGCCCAGAGCACTGAGTGCCACAGCCAGTCCTTCCTTGGACACCTCCAGGGATGGGGACGCCAAACCTCCCTGGGCAGCCCCTTCCAGTGCCTGACCACCCTTTCCAGGGAGAAATTCCTCCTGATATCCAACCTGAGCCTCCCCTGGAGCAACACACCCCGTGTCTGTGTTGCTGAGACTGGTGTTCTCCAACCCCGTGGCCCAGCTGGGAGTGGAAGATGTTGACATTCCCTCCTTTAAACATTCCCTCTTTTCCCGTTCCAGAAACGTGGCTGTTGGTCTTGAAGAGCTCTGGAGCTCCTTCAGAGCAGGAATCTGACATTTTGTACCAAAATAGCCTAAAAACAGCCCCTGGGTCACACTGTCACTTTAAAAATGAACACATCAAACATTTAACACCTGGTAAGTGTTGCTTTCAAAACCGAAAGTTATTTTTCATTTGGAAAGCGTTCCAAAGCTTGACAGCATTTCCCACATATTCCTACTGTCTTCCAACTGGAAATGTTTGGAAAATAGTAGGGAAGTGTGTGTGTGTGTGTCGGGAGGGAAAGCTCACTTTGGAAAAGCCTGAAGACATGTTTGGAAGCGATTTTTTCCAAGTACAGCTGAAATTAAATAAAAATAAACTAAAGGAATTCTTCTCTAAAAATTTTTGAAATTAAATGAAATCCTATTTTCCTAATAATAATAATACTTTTGTCAAGGTTTTTTGACACCTTCAAATTCTCCTACAGGGGATGGAGCAGGGAAGAGAGAGAGCCAATTTGCTTCTCCTATTCCCCTTAACAACAAACCAAAAGACTGTAGAAAATGCCATTAAACCAATGAAAACAGCGTGAGAATTGCAAAATTTAAGCTCAGGAAATGAGGGATTTGAGCCTCCTGTTTGATTTCATTCATCATTTAGGCCTGAGCTGTGTTTGCCACAGGTCTTGTTTTCATTTCCATCACCTGTCAGGTTGTTGTTGTCACAGGGCCAAGTGTGCACCGGCCACATCCATGTTCCTGCTGCAGGAATTCCGTAATCTGCTGCACAGGAGTAACTCCCTGTGTGAAGCAGAGGGAATGCTGCAGTGGACTCGTGTCTCCAGCTGTTCCCTGTTCATTATTCCTTTAACCTGTGTGCCTGCAGTGCTGTGTTTACACTGTGCTGTCACAGCCCAGCGTGGAGCCGGGAGATTTCCAGCGCTGCCGTGGCAGACGTGGCTCACTGGCTGGTGGGAAAACCTTTGACTGTTTTACAGCACTGAACAGATCTGTGGTGAACACGCATCCAAACAGCATCTGGAAAGCCAGTGGGAAGTGAGGGAAAAGGGGAGAACCTTTACTGAGTGTGAATGAAACTGTTGGCTTAAAGGCAAAATGTCCCTTAGGCTGGCAGCTCCTGCCCTCAGCACTGGTCTGACAGTGCTCAGCACTCTGATCCACAATCCATGGTTTTTATTGTTGTTGCTGATGATGAGGTCAATGTATGGCTCGTGGTATCATGGAATCAGGTCCAGGGAGAAATTCCTCCTGATATCCACAGTAGGGAAGTCACCCCCTGCCATGGGCAGGGACACCTTCCACCAGCCCAGGTTGCTCCAAGCCCCGTCCAACCTGCCCTTGGACACTTCCAGGGATCCAGGGGCAGCCACGGCTTCTCTGGGCAACCTGTGCCAGGGCCTCCCCACCCTCAGAAGAATTTGTTCCCAATAACTAATCTAAACCTACTCTCTGTCAGTTTGAAGCCTTTTCCTGTCACTCCTTGTAAACAGTCTCTCTCCATGTTTCTTGTAGTTTCCTTCAGGTCCTGGAAGGCCACAGTCAGGTCATCCCAAAGATTCTCTTCTTTCAATCCCAACTCTCCCAGCCTTTCCTCCCAGCAGAGCTGCTCCAAACCTCTGATCATCTTGGTACCTCCTCTGGACTCTCTCCAGCAGCTCCATGTCCTCCCTGTGCTGGGGAGCACAGACCTGGAGCAGCTCTGCAGCTGTTAATGGCAAGTGAGCTCTCAAAGTGTCCCCAGAAGGTTTGGCATTTGTGGTCTAAGTAGAGAGGAAAATAGAAGGGAATGCTGCTAAAATTATCCCTTGTGTTAAAACCAAGTGGGAAGGGCTGAGGGAGCTCTCACAGGGGGTTGATGTGCCCCCTCTCACCTGTCAGGTCCCTGCTGTGGATTAAACAAACTGTAGGAAATGTCAACTGGCAACTGAATAAACAACCTGTGTTTGAACAGTGTCGGCTGAATAAACGACTGGTCTGGTGGCAGCCACTGGAGAAGGGTTCTGTCAACACCAGTAACACTCCAGTATGTAAATACAGAGATTTGGGAGTGTACTATCAGCATCTGTCAGGTTATGGATTTTTCCTGTATTGGAAGGGAATATAAAAGAGGCAGTGTGGATGCAGGACAGTTCAAACATGGCCCACATGGCCACATTGGGCCTTTGTTGGGTAAGACTTGGTGCCTCACCTTGGCCCATGTGATCTCTGTCCCTCCCCCATGAAAATCACCTCTGAGCTTTTATGGCCAGTTATAAACATGTGTTTGAGAACTTACTTTGGAGAAATATCCATAATTTTTGAAGCTAGTCAGGAAAGAAGTGAACATTTATTTTCCTAAGCCATTATTAAGCCTGTCTGTAGGATGGCCATTCAGGTACCCCCACCTGATCTCCAGGAGAAGCTCTGAAAGCTAATTAACTAATTAACTAGAGCAGATCCACCATTAGGTATTCAGGGAAGGCAACACTGGCAGAAGCCAACAACGAGGGCAAACAATTAAGCAGATGGACATTTCTTCAGGTGACTCTGGGATTTACAGTGGGAAGTGGCTTTGAAGGCAAGGGAGTTTTGCCATTTATTCAACAGAGCCAGAATTTCACCCTGAGCTTTTGAGGCCAACAGGGACCATGGAAGTGCCCAGGGTGACCTCTTGAAGCACCTGTGTAGTGCAGGGTAGAACTGCTCACCTGGGGTGTAAAATCCCTGGAGAAAAGAGTTTTAGGATGCAAATCCAGGAAGTTTGGGTGAAGGTGGCCTTTGATTATGACCATCCAAGCCTTTTACTGGTGTGTTTTCTCTTGTTCCTCAGGAAGGTGAGGAAAAGGTTACACTGTGCCCTCAGTCTAACATGGCTGAGGAAAGGGTGGTTTGAACAAAATCATTATTTTCTGTGCTGTGATACAAATGGTTTTTAAAGCTTAAGGTCTTATTTTTAGGACTGACAATACACAGCTCTTTATTGGCCCACAAAAAAAGTAAAAATAGATGGATGGAGGTTGTGCAGATGTATGTGAATAATTCTTGGCAAAACCTGTCCTTATATTCCTCAAATGCTACATCTTAAGGCATTTTACTCTTTCTCTTATTTCTAGTTACACGTTTTGCTGCACTTAATCTTTTTTTTTATATGAGATCATTCTCAAATATTGCAGTTTGGAAATGGTTTTCCTGGTGCTATTTCTTCTTCTTTTTTTTTTTTTTCCTAAAGCTTCTTGAGTGTCATAAATATTATTTCTATAGCTGCACATCAAATGGATGACGAGAATTAACCTTCTGTGTCTCCTGTGCTTTGCTGCTGTTGTGCTGCACATCTGAGGGATGTTTTCCTCTTTAACTGGCTCCTTTTCTGTTCACACACAGAGGTCTCAGAGCTCAAACTTGCAGCAGGTTCTGAAGGCAGCCAAGAAGGAACTTTAATGGCTCTCCTGGAAGTCGTTCCAAAACCACTCCCCCCGACTGAATCGGACACTCTGTAAGGCCCCAAAAGCCATTTCCAGGCAGGAATAAGGTAAGGGATGATAATTGGAATGCTCAAGGCCTGCATCAGGAATGTTTTTGGAAGATGATGTTAAAACTTTGAAGTGTAACTTTTTGCTGTACAAAAAAAAAAGAAAAAAACTATCTAAATCCTACATGTCCTGGGTCAGTTCTTTTCTGTGTTGGTCTGGGCCCAGCTGTTGGACCCTGCTCTGTGGCTCCCCAGAAACTCTGGGAGCCAGCCACTAGGTCAGATATTCCCCAAGGTGTGAGAATGATCTGCTCAAAAAGAGCAATAATTGAAAAAAATATTTCAAACTCCAGCAAAAACTGGCCCTGTGACCCCTGGGGGAAGCTCCTCTCTCCCACTAATCCAGCTTGGGCTCCCTGTACCTCCTGCCAGGGTCTCCCTGGCTTTTTCCAGTAAAGGACGATTGTCCTGCTGTCTCAGCAAATGACTGTTTCCCATCTGAGTTTCTCAGAATCTGAGGTGTTTTTTTACATTTGCTTGCTTTTGCTATTCTAATAAATCCTGCCTTGATCAAATCATGCCACCAAGCTACCAGGAGCCTCTATTTATTACCCATGTGCAGCAGACACAACATTCCACCAGAACACACTGAAATCACAGCCTATTCCCTATAGGAATATTCTAGTTCCTGCTCAAATCTGAATTCTTAAGCACTATTTCAGGCTTCTTCCTTTCAGGACCACCTTAACTTTAAGCTCTTGAATCATTTGGTGATATTTTTTTTTTCCAAGTTAGTTGTTCTCACCTTTGATTTCACCTTTCATCTGCTGCACTCAAACTTTTTCAGGACACAACCCTTGAAGTTATTGCTCCAAAAGCTGGACTACAAGGTTACTTTTGCCTCCCAGGTCACACTCTTGTGCAGGTTTATTAACAACGTGGCCTTAGGAACACTTCACGAGTCAATCATTAACTGGATATTAGAAGGTGAGCCACCTGTGTGGAAATGGCTGCTGGGGGTAGGACAGCCCAAGAGGTGGGATAGAGAAGCTTCAGGCACTGCCCACAGCAGGGCATTATTGTTACAGTGGGATTCTGATTTCAGGTCTCTGGATGAGAGGACTCATCTTGACCACCTCAGGGTGACCTTTGCTGGTGGCCAGGCCTGTGCCCTGCAGCACAATCCTCAGTATTTCCCTAACACCAGGAGTTTACAAATTTCCTGTTTGACTTTGCCTTGCTCTTGCCTTTCCCTTTGTTCCAAACTCCACCTTTGAGCTGGGCATGTTATCATGGAGTTCTTTGTTTTGGTGCAGTCAGCATTCCCTGGGCATCCTAGTTGTGGGTGCTGGTAGGGACAACCAGGACAGCTCTCCTTTCCTCTACCAGAGACCTGGATCCTGGATATCATTGAGCAGGAACAGGAATGATCCCTATCCCTTGTAAAAGTGAACATTACAACCCAAACCATTCCAGGATTCTGTAACCTGGGGAATGAGGAAAGTGAATCTATAGGAAAAACAGGCTGAGCCAATTGTTTTACTGCCTTTCTCCTGATTCTGACTGGGACAAACCTCTTGGGGTGTTTCTGTTCTGTTTGAGCTCCAGATGAAAAAATCATTATTATTGTCTCTTCACACATCACCTGGTCAAGGCAAGTGTCTTTATTCTGCAAGTGGCAAAGATATATTCTTTTCATTTTGCATACAAGGAGGCTACTTGGTAGAAAAGGAATTGTTCCCTTGGATTGTTTCCATCTCTGTGTCCTTAAAACTCACTTTTACTGTGTTTCATGCTTTGCCCAACTTTGCTGCCTCTGTGCTATTGTTTCCTCATGCCCTTTACAGTGACTCTCAGTATTCAGGCTCTGCTTGAAAGCTTCCTGCTGTATCTGAGAGCCCAGAATGCCCTTGGATGAGTGTTCCTACACCTCTGGGAGAAGTGTCCTGGTGCCATATGGGCTTGAAACTCAAGGCAAACTCTTCATATACTTTGTGCATGCAGTCAGTCTTTATAAACCTGTAGAGAGTGTGTGTGTGTGTAAGCTCTGCTCAACCTTGCAGAGCTCTGGACCCTCCTGCTTTCCTACCTGCATTCTCAAGACTCCTTCTTGGCCCTGGGGAAAAAACTCTGCCCACTGACATCACCAGAAGAGGTAAATACAGAACACTTCTGAAAATGTTGGCTTGTCTGCTCCCTGCTGTTGCCATGCTTGGGGCTGTACTGCCTCCACTAGCTAGTTAGTTCTTTCTTAAAAGTCTTTCTTGTAAAAAGATTTATGTCTGTCTCCTTGAACTTGCTCCTAAAATCATAAATAGAACCATCCAACAGTACAAAATTATAAAAGCAATGAACCCAAGCAAGTAGTTGGCTGCTGTTGCTTGTGAGGGGCTGTTGCTGTTGAGTGGGATACTTGCACCAGAAGGAGAGCTGGAAAAAGTGTTATGACCTTCTGCCATGGTGACTGAGTATAGAAACATTCTGAATTCCAAACTGGAGTGGATACAACGAGGAGCTCCACTTGCAGAGCCTTTGAGGGGAGCATTTTCAATGTGCCCTTTGTCAGGAGAGGAGCAAACCTGGCTGGGGTGGTTCAGTCTCTCCCCCTCCACTGCTGCTGATCTCTTTGGGCAGAGACACTTATGCCACAGTCCATTAAAGGCAGTGGATGGAGGTATTGCATTTTGATATTTTCATGAGTTTAGAGTGGTTTACTGCAGCAGAGACATTATTAGGGAGCTCCAAGGAGAATAAACAGCTTCAGCTCCACCAGGTCCTGCTGATATAGCAGCGGGTGACCCCAGGGCTATGGCTGCCCTGAGAGCTGGAGGGTACTTTGTCATTGCTTGGGGGCTTTTAGGGGGGTGTTGCCACCTTGTTTTCTTAATATGCCATCTTCTTTTTCCCCCTATTTTCCCCTTCCCTCTGGCTCTGCCAGAGGACTGCCTTACAATGCCTTCTCAACACCCAGTGTAGCAACACTCATTGTAGGTGCAGTGACCATCCTTGGTCACAGCATTGTGCTGGAGCCTTGTGGGCTTTTGTTTCAGTTTGGTTTTTACATGCTGAGAACGACACAGGGATTACTGGTGAATCCCTCAGTTTGGATGAGAGGAATTAAGTAGTCCCTTCAGCTCTTCACAACACACAGGTTTTTGTTAATGATTGAGTTTCCTGAAGACCTGATTTCATTACACAGAGTCTCCTCACACTCTGTGCCCGTTCTCATTAGAACAGTGATTTCTGAACTCTTTCTAACGACTTCAGAAATGTTCCCATGGTGATGCTGGTCCCCTGGGAATGTGAGCAGAAGGCTGTAGAGGATGATGCTGATGGTGGGGTCTCCAAATCCTGCAGCTCCTTTTCCAGGAGTAGCCAGGGAGCAGAACAGGGTTGGGGGCCCTGTTCCCCTCATTAGGTCCCTGGGGCTCTGCCTGCCCATCTCCCTCTGTGCTCCTGTGTGTGAGATGAGTGTTCTGTAAAGCTCATCTTTATAACGTGGCCCAAGTGCCTTTGCCTTTGACAGAACAAGAGGAAACGGCCTCAAGTTGTGCCAGGGGAGGTTTAGATTAGTAATTAGAGAAAATATTTTCATGGAAGGGGTTGTAAAAGATTTGAATGGGCTGCCCAGGGCAGTGGTGGAGTCACCATCCCTGGAAGTGTTCAAAACCAACTGGATGTGGCAGTTGAGGACATGGTATGGTGGTGATGTTGTGCTGATGGTTGGACTTGATGAGCTTAAAGGTCTTTTCCAACCTTAGAAATTCTGTGAATCTATGATTTTATCACATAACCAAACACTGTCTGTGCAGGGATGCAGAGCTGTCTGTGTACAAGAAAAGCAGGATGTCCATGGTTAGGATGGTGACAGTAACTGGTTGAAGGCTGAAAGCCCTGTCTGGAATTGCATTGCCCAAAGAGTTACAACCCCCTGGCCTTTTTCTCAGCTGCTCAATTCATTCTGTAACCTCCAGCAGCTCTTGCTGCCTCTCTTCTTGCAGTTATCACTGAGTGAAAAGATTTAGTGGAAGAAGTGTCAGGAGCTGTGTGATCATTGCACACACCCCGAAATCTTAACGGGCTGTGGAAGCTCGAGCTCCACCAGCAGCATCAGGAACCCAAAGTTGACCAAATGTTTTCTCTGCTTTTCTTGCTGTGCTTAGCTTGAGTAATCAGGACAATTCTCTGTTAGGCATGAAATGAAAGTAAATGATTAGAATAAAGATGTGCTGAGCTACTTGACAAGGCTTGAGTACAGGGTACAGAATCTGTGGGTGTTTGGCACAGCCCCAGCACTGCAGATATTTTAGCTCCTGCTTATTTTTGATTCCGTTCAAATATGACTTACCTTAAAAAAAAAAAAATTAACTGCAAAGCATCTGCTGTTACACAACAGATATTCATGATGGAAAAATGGCATGAGAAAGCTCTAGGCATGAGCTGAAGGGCTCCAATGGTGGCCTGAATTCTCCAGGCTTCAACTCCTTCTGGAGTGCCAGGCAGTCCCTGGTTGTGGACTGAGTGGTTTGGTCTGTCACATCACTCCTTTGGAGGGAAGAAACCTGCAGAAAGGCTCCTGAGAGGCACGAGCCACACTGTCACTGCTTCCACTCACTCCCAGTCCTCTGTGGACTTGAAAAGCAGCTGGGATGGGATGCTGAGGAAAGCAGTGGTATTCCCAGAGAGACTTATACATGGAGGTCCTTCCTAGGGACAAAGCAGTGGAGCACCTCTAGGGCACCTCTTCCACTTCAGTAAATAGCCAATCCCCAAATTCTCAGGATCCCTGCAAGATGACACAGGGATCAGATCTTGATCAGAGCTCAGGGAGCATTTGGACAATGCTCTCAGGCACAGGATGGGATTGTTGGGGTGTCCTGAGCAGGGCCAGGAGTTGGACTGGATCATCCTTGTGGATCCTTTCCAATTCAGGATATTCTGTGATTCTATAATTCAGAAACAACATTCCATATTTTTTGGCATCCTAAGGTATACATGTACTTTAGGTGAACATTTCTCTCACTCTGCTTCTGTGGAAGGGCCTTAGTGCTGTGACAGAGAGCCCTTTCCATCCTGCCCACCCCAGGATGCATTTTAATGCAGATAAGTTGGAGATATTCCTGGATCCTTTGCCAGCAGCACACGGGGAGTCTGGTGGCAGCAGAAACAATCTGCAGCTCTCCAGGGTTCCTAGTTAAGTTGTAAGTCCACTTCCAAACTTTGTTTCCCAGCTGCAGGGCCAGGCTGCAGGCATCACATCTGGACCAAGAGGAAGGAATGGCTTGGGTGTGTGGGCTGTTAAGTATCCGTGCAGGAATAGAGGTGAGAGGGGCAAGGATTGGGCTAGAGAGTTCTCACAGCCAGCTGGGATGAATGGAAGTGAGGAAACCCTTTAAAAGGAGCTTTAGCACCAAAACATTGTTTTCCACATTGTAAATTCAGCTCGAGGATGTCTGTAGTGTCACTTGTCCTGAAAATTCAGATGTCCAGGGCAGTGGTCACGGCCCCAAGGCTGCCAGAGCTCAGGGAACTTTTGGACAATGCTCTTAGGAACAGGGTGGGATTCTTGGGGTGGCCTTGCAGGGCCAGGAGTTGGACTTTGCTGATCCTTGTGGGTGCCTTCCAACTGAGGAGGTTCTGGGATTCCTGTGCCACATCCTGGGGTGCCAATGTCTGCAGCAGAGGGATCTGGATCCTTGTGGGTGGCAGTGCTGGGGTGGAAATCACCAGCAGCAGCACAAGGAGCATGGGGAAGGTGTTTCAGTGCAGCACCAGAGCTGTGGGGAGGCTGTACAAACAGAACAGTGTTAACAGGCCCAGCAAACTGCAGCTTGGCTGTTTTCTTGCCTTTAGGATACACAGTTCTGGAAAAAAACTGGCTTTAAGTGTTCCCAGTGCTGCAGTGGGGTGAGAACCAGAGCTCTGCAGACCCAGAGCTATCTCCTGGTGACAGGGAACTGTCAGATGACAAGTGCAATGCTGGTGACAGTAGATGCTGAAGAGAACAGTGACAATGATGAGCCTTTTCATGAAAGGAAAGACCCACACCCCTTTCATAACAAGAAAAACTCTTCAGTGTAGCCCACACACGTTTCAGAGGGAGCTGCTTCGCCAATTCATGAGCCAAAATGTTCTGTCAGTCCACACCTACTGAACAATGCCAGTGGTGGGAATTAGGAGAAGGTTACATTTTGGTTCATAGGCCTTCTGAAAAGTGGGATAAACAACAATCTTTATTCCCTTGGGAGGAAAAAAAGTGCAAATTCTGCCAGCAGGTTTGTAATATGAGAGTGCTTTACATGGTGTATTTTCACAGCTGCCTTATCAGTTTCCTAAAATGAATCAGGGTGGAGCAAACACTTTAGGAATGTCATGAAAAAAGGATTTGGAGCTTTGCTGTGGTTCATGATAATGATGCCCTCTTGGGATAGTGCACCAGAACTGGAAGATCCTCCTGGAGATAGGGATAATGCTTTTAAAATATTCCCACATCAAATTCAGCAGCTGTTGCATCTGAACTCTGGATGGAGATATCCCCTTCCCTTTTCGTGGTGGTTTGACTTGGAGCTGATTTTGGACAGGTGGCACTTCCCCTTTCCCTGCTGAGGTTCTGCAGAACGTGGTGGTTTCTGTCACTGTCACTGTGGGAGCTGAGGGATCTCAGAACTCTGGACGTGAGCTCTGGATGGAACTTCATCCAGATCATCAGCTCCATCTAAACCAACCACTAAAGGTCATGTCTTTTCCCTCCCTGAGGATGGGGGGAGAACCCTGACCCAGTCCAGCAGTATCCTAATCTAAAATCCAGAGAGAGGAAAGGAAACATTTCAGTGCTGTCACCTCACCTTACTGTGCCTTTTCCCCCTCATCAGTGCTGCTGTTCAGGTAACAAAATAACTGCTCAGCCCAGTGCTCTTATGGCACTTTGGATTTTGGAGCAGGCAAGAAATAAACCCAAATCTATAGTGATTTACTGTTCAGGTGGCTCAGGGACGTGCTCTGCTGGAACAGGATCTGACGTGTTCCTGAGCACGGCGTGGGGTTAATTCAATACACGGGACTGCTTTAGCAGCCTCACTAAATACCATTTATTCCATCACCACTGAGAGGTACAGTGGATTTGACAGAAACAAATCGAGTGAACCAAAGCTTTTTCCCTTCATAAAAATGACTATGATTAAACTGTGCCCTTTAAAATACAGCCCATTAAGTCAACTTCTCAAACTTCTGACGGATTTACTCTGAGTGGCCTCACTTATTTTGTTGCCTTTTACATTATTTATTATTGCTTTAAAACTGGTGTTTTTCTGAGGATTTCCTGAGTCTGGCTGTGGAAGTGAGTGGTCTTATCTTCATAGAATAGCCTGAGTTTGGACAGATCCACAAGGATCATCCAGTCCAACCCCTGGCCCTGCACAGACACCCCAACAATCCCCCCGTGTCCCTCAGAGTGTTGTCCAAACCCTCCTGGAGCTCTGGCAGCCTTGGAGCTGTGAATAATATTCCATCTACCTGAAAAGCTTAAAGCAGCACTAACTTGCAGCAGTCCTTTTGTCTTGCTTCAACCTGAATGCAAAATGCTGCTGCTCTGGTTCAGGAGTTGCATCTATTTCCATGAATTTCATGAGGAATCTCTAAATTGTTGCCCCAGTGCCCCAAATCAGGTCCAACTGGCACAGGTTGCCCAGAGAACCTGTGGCTGCCCCTGGACCCCTGGAAGTGTCCAAGGCCAGGTTGGATGGGGCTTGGAGCAACCTGGGATAGTGGCAGGGGGTGGAACGAGGTGATATTTAAGGTCCCTTCCCACCCAAATCCTTCCTGGCCTTGCAGGTCTCCATGGATGGTGGCATCTGTCATTACATGTGGGCTATTCCAATGATTAACTATCCCTGCAATTAGAAAATTAGTCCTGATTTCCAATTGGAATCATCCCTGCTCCTTTTAAGCACTTGTCCTGCTCACTGCAGTCACAGAGAATGGTTTCTCCTCTCTCCTCTCGACCTTACACCTACCTGAAGGTGGTTGTCTTTGGGCTAAACATGTTCCTTCTCTTGAGCAACAACAGGAGACGTGGGATTGACAATAAATAACAGAAACATCTTTTTTTCTGGTGCTCCAGTCTGGACAGGATTCATTAGCAGCAGTAGTATCTTCTAATTGGAGTAATAAGAGCAGTGAGGGCAGTTTTTTGGGTGCAAATTTGTCTGAACTCTGCAGAAGCAGCAGAAGTTAAAAAAAAACCCCAACAACTAACAACCAGCAAAGCTTTTCTAATTTTTCCAGCTATGACAGTTGTCCTGCCAGTGAGGCTTGTCCTTCCTGTGTCTTGAGACCATCACAGCAAAGCACAGTCCATATATAGTATCCTTCCAGAATGCTGGAACATAAATTACAAAGGATAATGTGCTGGAATTTTAATTACTGGACGCAGACAAACTGGAAATGCAGTTTCCAGCTGTTCTCAGTGTATCTTTATCTTGATCCAAGACTATAAACATCACATGTAATCCCAAATCCTTACAGTAGCCACAGCACAGAGGCTATAAATAGCTGTGCCAGAGCTGCAGAACATGGTGTGAAGCTTTTCTCCCCCCCAGTGCCCACTGGTGTGGTGGCTGTTTGCAGCTTCACAGCGATTCCTGAACTCGGACAGACTGAGCTAAGCTGGTCCTGGCACAACTGAAAGGGGAAATACAGCAACCTGGTCTAGTGCATATAGGAATTCTGGTCTCTTTTGTCTACAAAGAGCATGTTAATTCTGTGACATGAGCAGGGCACAAGGTCCAATTACAAAAATGTTCACAACTGAGGGCTGTTCACCCCCTGATGGGGTTACCCCACTGTGCCACAGGTGCAGTATTTCAATCAGTGTTACCTTGGTCACCATGAAAGCTCCTGCATTGTCTCTCAAGAGAGAAATCATAGAATGGTTTGGGTTGGAAGGGACATAAAGATCACCCAGTGCCACCCCCTGCCATGGGCAGGGACACCTTCCACTAGCCCAGGTTGCTCCAAGCCCCATCCAACCTGGCCTTGGACACTTCCAGGGATCCAGGGGCAGCCACAGCTTCTCTGGGCAACCTGTGCCAGGGCCTCCCCACCCTCACAGGGAAGGATTTCTTCCCAGTATCTAATCCAAATCCACTGCCTTTCAGTTTAAAGCCATTCCCCCTTATCCTACCCCTCCAAGCCCTTGTAGGACAAGAAGGAAAGGCTTTAAACTGTAAAGAGGGTAGAACATAGTGAGACTGGTATTATTGCTAAATTAATATCTGCATAAACATCCTCTCTTTCAAAACTGCAGTTAGAGTTTGACATATAATGAAGTTCTTGTAAGAACTGGTGCCTTCCTTTAGACAGACACGACTGTGCAGTGAGGTGTGTGTTTGGTTGGTGGATTAAGGACTTTCCGCTGCCTGTTTTGGAAAAGGGAACGTGAGAAAGCATCAGGTCTTAGAGTAGGAGGAAACACTGGCTAGAGAGGGGCTCTGATCACCCTTCTGAAAAGCACTTTCTGCTACCAAACCAACCTCCAGCATCATGTGTGACACGATTTCACAAGGCCATTGGTTTTTGCTGAAAATCTCTTGAGGACATTGGGCAAGTCCTTCCACAGAGGCCTCTGATTGCAGAGAATTAAATCCTTCAGGAGGTCAGTAATGCTCTGCTCTGATGGACCTTGGCCACATGGCTCATGGTTCATCTCTTGGCCGAAAGCTTTTTGACTCTATCTGAGCCTGTGGCTTTTTCCTGTTCTCCCACCTGCTGTGGGAGGAAGTGGGAATGGCTGGGAGCTGTTTCCTGTGCAGGGAGGACTGTTTGGTGTGGGTTTAAGTGTGCTGTGGCCTCTTTGTTTCTTCAGAGCCCTCAACATGCACGTTCTCAGGATCACAGGGAGTTTTGGGTTTGGTTCTATGGATTTCTGAGGAGACACAGCTCCGCAAGCACAAAAAGTTTTGTCTCTGTCAGCTTCTAATATTGAAAAAAAACAGAACCTGGGCATAAATTCTGAGTTTCCCCAAATGCAGCTCCTTTCATGGTGCCTGGTCCCTCCAAAACAGACATATACAGGAAAATAAAGCTATTTATACTCATCCTATCACTCTTTTTCCTTCTCTGGAGCTGTTAGCAAGCCCCAGTTTCAGCTGTTGCCGAGATGAAGGGTAATGTTGGCATTAAAATGCAATGCTGGCGGTGGGAGAAGGGTCATAAAGCACACATTTATTTAGCTTTAGACAAACTGCAGTCAGTTATCCCCAGCTCAAGGTGCTCTCGCCAAAAATTGCAAAATATTAAAATGAAACAGCCAGAGAAACAGAAATCTCCCTTTTCTTCTGAAAAAAAAAAAAAGAAAAAAATCAAATTTATTTGTAAATCCCCAGGCTACACAAATAACTCTGCCTTTCATTAGTTACTGAGGGGATGGCAGGCCCTGTGTTCCTTCAGACTGCTGAAGTGTGAAGAAAATTAACATCTCGCATTTACAGGATTACACTGGAATATTTTCTCCACAGGCAAATATTTCTTAGATAACAAATATTCTAAGCAGTATTTATTTTTTATATGGTCACACTTAATAGAGCTGATCTGGGAGATGATCTAGTGGTACAGATGATTTAAAGAGACCAAGTGTTTTTATAGCTTCCTGGAGGGATTCTGGCTATTTAAGAGACAACATCTTGTTTGTTACAGCCAGATTTTGTCTTTGCTGTTGTGCAAACCCCGTGGCAGTTTGCAGTACAAACACAAAGAGTTGACTGAGGTTTTATGGGAAGTTTTTGGCTCCCAGGTTCACCAAAGAGCTGTTTGAAGGAGTGGTTAATAACGGGAAGATCTAACAAGGTGTGGATGTGACTGAAAGGGAACTTGGCTTGGATTTCTGGTCTGAAGCTGGAATGGTGATCCTGAAATTCCCCCCTCACACCTTCAGACCTTAGTGAATCTTTAAATGCTGTAGGTGATAGGTGCTGATATTCCTGAAATACCTGTGCTTGTGCCCAGGCACAAACTGACTCCAGCTCAGAGCACTGGGCAGGTTGCTGCCGTATTCCTGATGCAGGGGCTCAGCATTCCATGTGTCCCACAGCAAATTCCCTGTGTTCCAGTGGGATCTGCCTCCCTGTTAAGCACAGGGGAGTCTGTCAGCAGTGGAGAATATGATTTCTTCTCAGTCCTCTGCCTCAGGGCTTCAAACCCAAGGGGTGACTTGACCATCTTGTAGTGGTACATGGAGCCAGCGTGTGAAGCATCAATACTTGGGAGTCCCACATGCCTCAGGAAGTCCTAAAGCCCCAAACACTATCAGGGGACACTGGGGAACCTTTTTACACCCCTGCCCATGCACTTTTTGGCCATGGCCAGACAGGGCAGCGTGGGAAACAGGCCCAGCACGGTTCTGCTGGAGTCATCACCTGTGACTAACACCAGGTTTAGATTGGACACCAATAACTTAATATTTAGACACTCTTCTCATGTGGAAACTGGTCTTTTGCCATTATCTCATTCCCTTTGACTTCTTTCAGGTTGGACATCAGGAGGAATTTCTTCACAAAAAGGGTGGTCAGGCACTGAGAGGTGGTGAGTCCCCATCCCTGGAGGTGTCCAAGGAAAAGCTGGCTATGGCCCTCAGTGCTCTGGGCTGGGTGACAAGTGGGGATCAAGCACAGGTTGGGCTTGAAAGCTCTGGGAGGTGTTTTCCAACCTCAGTGACTCTGGGATTCTTAGTTCTGTACTGGAAGCACCAAATCCTCCCTCCTTTTTGCTAACCTATGCCTTGAATCTGTTTTCTTAGGAATGATATGGATACAGATACAAGCATTTGACATCAGTTCTGAGAATATTTTTCTTGTAGGTGGAACTATTATTCCTCCTTGGAACTGTAGCTGTGCACAATCAGTGATTTGCTATGCTAATAAATTGATGAAAGAAAAATGGGAATTATTCTGGCTATGAGATCCCTTCAGTACATGTGGTTTTAAAAGACTAAAGGGCAGCAGAAGATAAGCAATTCCAGAAAGCATTTGTGCTGGAAGTAATGAGAGAGGCAGGAGGCCACAGATTTAGAGGGATATATTCCTGGAAGATTTCCCTACTGTAATTTGTTGTTCAAGTGCTGGTTGCACTGTTTGCTGAGGTGCTGCTCTCCTGTGAAGGCAAAACCCAGTGACAGCACTGACAGATGATGGGGGTGATATATCTGCACTCACTCTGATCTAAGCTTAATTCCAGAAACTTGGCATCTTGTTCATCAACTCTCCTACAAATACACAAAAAAACCCAACCCAGTGCTGCTGTTTTTGTTAATGCTTCCCAGGTAGGTTTCTTTCTATTGCAGTTTATTTCTTGTACAAGTCATTTTCTTGACTCACAACTGAAGATTACCCTGTTGCTTAATTTATTTGGTGATTAATTTGGCACTGTGGGCAGATGTGATGTAAAGCTCTTTACCATTCCGGGGTGAGATGGAGGCAAACAATCTGCACCCAGGAGGTTTAACGAGGCATCCATCCCAAGGGAGTGGAGATACTTTAATTTAATTAAAGGGAACATTTTGTACAGGACTAAAAAGATTATTTTCTTGACGAAGACATAAATATTAGTTTTCTTAAAGGGAAATATCCAGATAAATAAACAAATTTCTGTTTACCACATATACTTTGTTGAACAAAAATAATGTTGATTTTTAGTTTGACAAGAGAACCAAATTTCTGTCAGCATTCATGTGGCCAATTAAGCAATGCCAAGATGTTGATGGGATTGCTGGTTTCAATGTGTACCTTATGCTATTTAAGTAATTTAAGTAAATGTTTATATTTAACACGTAATACAGCATTTCCTGCATGTTCCTTTTGTCTGTGTCTTCGACTGTGTCTGATCTCTCATAGGGGAGGAGGAGTAAAATGTTTTGGTTTCCAGGTATTATTCCCAGAAGTCTCCTTTTTAAAGCAGAAGCAGTGGGGGTGTTGTCACAGCGGAGGTACCTGGAGCAGCACAAGGGCACCGGGGCCATCCTTTCCATCACCTTGGGATGTGTCAGTGCCTGAACATCCCTTTGGCAGCCCTGGCCCAGAGGTCCCTGCGGGGACAGGTTCAGCCCTCAGGGGTGGCTCTGGTGTCTCAGCCCTGCCACAGGCGCTGACAGAGCCTGGAGCCACCTGAGGGCCCATAGAGAAGCGGGAAGTGCCCCTGGGAAGTGTCTCCTGCTTCCTCCTTTGCAGGGCACCCTTCCCACAGCTCACGGGATGGTTTGGGTTAGAAGGCAACCTTAAAGATCATCTCATTCCAACCCCTCTGCCATGGGCAGGGACACCTTCCACCAGACCAGGTTGCTCCAAGCCCTGTCCAGCCTGGCCTTGAACATTTCCAGGGATGGGGCAGCCACAAATTCCCTGGGCAACCTGTGCCAGTGCCCCACCACCACAGGGAAGAATTTTTTCTCAATATCCCCTCTAACCCTGCCCTCTGTCAGTGTGAAGCCATTCCTCCTTGTCATGTCACTCCAGGCCCTTGTAAATAGTCTCTCTCCATCTTTCTTGTCGGCTTCTTTCAGATACTGAAAGGCCACAATTAGGTCACCCTGAAGCTCCTCCAAGCTGAACAATCCCAGCTCTCTCAGCCTTTCCTCCCAGCAGAGCTGCTTCATCCCTCTGACCATCTTGGTGCCTCCTCTGGACTCGCTCCAACAGCTCCATGTCCTTGCTGTGCTGGGGATCCCAGAGCTGGAGGCAGCTCTGCAGGTGGGGTCTCACCTGAGCGGGGCAGAACCACCTCCCTGACCGCGCTGGGGACGAGCCCAGGGTACCCTCGGCTTCCTGGGCTGCGAGCGCACACGGCCGGGGCCCGTCCCGCCTCTCAGCGCCCGCCGCCGCCGCCGCGTTCCCCGCTCCATCCCCGGCGGGGCCCGCACAAGTTTCTCCCGCTCGCGGGGCGCGGGCGCTGCTTCCCCCGCTGCCGCCCGGGGGCCGATCGCGGGTGTGACCGCGGCGGGCGCGCCAGGTACGGGCGGCGGAGGGCAGGGAAGCGGATGGGATGGGATGGGATGGGATGGGATGGAATGGGATGGGATGGGAACGGAACGCGCGGCCCCGGCAGTGCCCGCCCCGCCCCCCCCGCTCAGGTCGCGCCCGGGCGGCG